>CAHIKZ030000861.1:222500-297500 GCA_903632075.3 Acanthosepion pharaonis | reverse complement strand
TTGAAGTTAGCCGAGGACATGAAGGGGTAAAACAGGCAACATGGAGACCTACTTCAGACCAAAATTATTTTGGAATTTTTGAAATTCAATTTGTTAGTGTGCTACCTGGGATGTAAAAGAGGATACATATATAAAGCAGTTGTTAAGTTTGATGAAAATTAGTTGAAAGATCAACGAAAAATAAGAAAGAAACCAGCAAAAATTGCTATTTTTTGCTATTTATGCAGGTTTTCAGTATATGGTTGGACTCGGTTATTAAGTTAAATGACTGTTAAACAATCAATTTATTGTTAGCTACAATTGAGTGAAGCTTGTATTAGATTGCTTGAAAATTGAGGGAGTTTTTAGTTTAAAATTTGTTGAAATTGATTTTTTTTTTTTTGCTAAATGTAGTGGTGTAGAAATAAAAAAATGACGTCTCATTGAGCTCATCATGATGTAAGTAACTTACATAAAGAGTTTGAACGAAATCGGAGAAAAAAGTTGAATTTATCGGTTTTTTTTTGTTTTTTTTTTTTTTGATCAGCTTTATTGATTATTGAATTTTTTAAAGATTATCAGTTTTTCTTTTTATTCGAAGAACCTATCTCTTACATTGTACAATGTATGTGCCAAGTTTGGTCATAATCAGTTGGATGGATCTTGAGTGAAAAGATATCACATAGACAGACATCCTCTGTTTTGTATCTATAGATTACTTCTAGTGGTTTTTGAAAGTAACTTTTAAACTTTTATCAACACTTGAATATCAAATATTTCTTGACTGCCAAAATGAACTGTTTCATGCTTCATCAGAAATGATTTTTTTTTTTTTTAAATCAATAATTTTTTGTTTCTTTATTAGATCAATGATGGCCGAATTGTTTTCCATGATTTTGAATTGAAGAAACAGTTGAACCTGACAACAACAGATTTGAGGTTTGCAGATTTCCTTGTGAAAATAGTTACGGACGGCAAAAGTCTCTTTCTCGATGGAACAGGTATCTATCGGTTCAATAGTATGAATTGTTTACTTTATTAATTTTTGTCTAGTCTTTTTACTGCTTTTTTGCCACGGCTTTCTCAGTTGAATCCCCTCCACCCAATGAAATAAGTGTCGTGAAGTTGGAATCAAGAAATAGCACCCAAATATATTTTAACTTGCATTTCATATTTGTGAAAGCTCAGAATTGTTGAACAACATGTTCTCTTCTCCAAATCTTCATGATTTATTGTGTGTTTGTACTTTGTTTTAAATTTGTTGAATACTGAAGTGAAATTTTTAATTATTAATCTTTGGTTAGTTTTATTTGATAGCACTTTTTTATAAGAATTATTTAGGCCAAATTAAATTTTCAAAACTTTTTTAAAAAATTTTACAAACTTTTTCTGAAATCAAGGAATGAACATCAACCATGAAAATATAGTAGTGAGAGGCTAGCAACAAAAAAAGTGAGTGAAGGTTAGAAAACAATTCATCACCCTCAAGGTGCTTGGGAATACCAGCTGATGTGATGGATAATGGCTTGGAATTAGAAAGCAGAGTTCCAATTCCAGTTGGGTTCGTTATATTCACTTACACACAAATATCTTTGGGAAAGCTAGGAATCCACCGCTTTTCCCCCTAACTTTGAGTTAATTAGTAGGACTTATATCAGTAAATTGTGAGGAGGAGTTAAGGAAAGGACAATAAAAGAACAGGGTTCAGGAAGTCGGAAAACGAGGATTGATGTTGCATTTGAATTTTTTAAAGTTATAGGTGACGGGGAAGTGGTGTTCCACTAGTGAGATGTATAAGAAAAGAAGCTGTTAGAATAGAACTGACAGTTGCATCTGGTTAGTTCAATAGTAGTAGCGAAACCTAGTTGCCAATATTGTAGCATGCTTAAATACAGGTAGTTGAGATACTAGAGGGTAAAAAAAAGCTCATCAGTACAGTTGCTATAAAAAATATTTGCAGACAAGACAGAGGGAAGCCATGTTAATTGGTGAGAAAGTGACTGAAGTTGAGATGCCAGGTCAGGATCGATTACATTTCAGACCTAGGATTTGATCAAGAATTTTGAGATATATAGTAGGAGCAGCATACCAAATATGGCAGCAGTATTCAATGCATACACAAATGGTAGATTTATAAATGTGCTAGTCTTCTGACAAGAAGAATTGTCTGGTGTGACACATTGAATTAATTTTCCTAGCAGTAAATCTAGCAATCAATCCAATATAATCACTCCACTTCATATCAGTGAAAAACATGAGCCCAAAAAATTGTAGAATTTTTCTCTTGAGTTTAGCATTAGCCATGCTGATGACAAGCAGGGAAGATTCTCTATGGTGATTCTCAACATGATATTGTGGTGTTTTCGATATTAACCTCTAGGAGTGTAACTCATTGTGCCTTCTTGGGCTAACGTTCTCAGCTGACATGAAGTAGAAAGACTATATTGAATCCTTTGCTAGTTCAGCTGCAAAGAAAGTTGTCATGCGAGACAATTTTTCTCTCCAGAATCTATCCTACATATCTATAAGTCTACCATTTGTCCATGCTTAGAATATTGCTGCCACATATGGTCTGGTGCTCCTGCTATTTTACCTTGAGCTCTTTAATAAGATCCAAAGAAGAATTGGCAATATTATTGGTCCTGATCTGGCAGCTAGGCATTAGTCACTTTCCTACTACTGCAAGGTTATCTATCTGTGCCTTTTCTATAAATACTTTCATGGTAATTCTTCAGATGAGCTCTTTGCTATTGTACCTAAACTTTTTGAATTTAAGTGCAGTACTAAATTGGCATCAAGATCTCATCAATTTACAGTTGAGCTGGCTAGATGTGGCCGTAAATTCTATGCTAACAGTTTCTTTTCTTGCTTATGGAACTCCCTTCTGGCTCCATGCTTTTCAGCCTTTAACCTGCAAAAATTTAAATGTCAATTGCTATCTACTCTTTTCTCTTCTCGTTCATTAATAATGTTTCTGTTCTTGATTCTTCCACACCCAGTAACCCCTTGTGTCTTGGTGACTTTACTATCTTGCTTGGGGTGAAACAGATTTAAAAATATATATATCAAATTTAGGATTTCTCTGCCTCATACAAAAGTCGGTGAATCCAACGCAGCATATGGTGATAATAATCGACAATAATAAAAAGAATAAATTTTGAAAAAAAAATTAACAATGAAAGCAGAATTACATTTAACTGTTGTTGTCCCCACCCCACTATTATATTAATGCTTTTTGTTATTATTTTTTTCCTTTCAGAATGGGAAGGAGGAGATGAGTGGGTCCGTGCTCAATTTAAAGAATACATTCTAGCATTGCTGTCAAGCGTTCATAAAGGAGGTAAGTTGACTTTATAAGCAGATAGAAATTGAAAATTCTTTGCAATCACTAATTCTCTCTTGTTTGTTCACTTCAGAATTCTTGTATACTGATTTCCGAAGTTTAGCTTAGATCTGGCACAATGCCAAAAGTTTAGAGCGCCCAGTGAGGATCGAACTCACTATTTGCAAGTCATAATTGATCTTGCGAGACAAGCTTGTCAACCATTGCACCACGTCGATGTGCCAAGATTTTTGTATATACAGAATCAAAGTTTTAGAATTGGCCTGCAAGCTGTAAATACTTTAGTTTTTCCATGGTCTCGTTGCATTACAATTTATTTTAGAAAGAGTGTAAGGCTTTAGATTCTAAATTCCAACCATATCTCATCCTATATGGAATATTTTTCTTAATTCATGAAGAAATAAATGAAATAAAGGTAATGGCTCCTTCCACTTTAACATTTGTTTGTCAACAATATTTTTTAGAGAGTTTCTTGTGTGTTTGTAGGATGTATAAGAGTATCCAAAACAAGAGTGAAGATGGACATGTGTTGGCTCTTTTTGGCTTCTTTGATTTAACTGAAAGAAAAATGAAACTGAAGAAAATGCCTTGGGATCTCTGAGGATAAGTGGGTATCATAAATCAAATTAACTACCTCAGCCTATCACCTCCTGATTTCCAGACTTGGAGAGAGTCTGTGTCTATGCTTGTTCGTTTCTATATCTGTATTAGAGCTGTTTGCTGTTGTAGAATTTTAAAATGGTTTTTTCTTTTGTTATACATATGTATAAGCTGAAGAAGGCAAAGAGCACATACACTTCTCAGATGAAAAGTGTCTTTAATAAAATTTTCTCTTGTAATGTGAACTTTTTAAACTCCTTGAAGGTATGTAGGGTTACATGTTAACTAGCATGGTTAAAATGGAATCCAGTTTTGTATTCTTCTGTGTCCAATTGGTACTAATGTCCTTTTGTTGTAAAAAAACTAGAATCATCAAGAAGTTCAACTGGATTGTTGAATTTCTTTGAGATCACTTCACACATAATATATATATATATATATATATATATATATATATATATATATATATATATAAAATATAAAAAGAAAGAACAGTAAGATATATAATCTGGTGTTCTTATAGATATTTTATTTTACAAAATAGTGCTCAATGTACATTTACAGAGCATTAATATTATAAATTAACTGATTTAAATATATGTTTTTTTTTATATATATACACAGTTCTAACCATGTTTCAAAAAATGGAAGCTAAAAGCTTAGAATTTAATTTTGTAATTAAATTAAAGACATTAGTTCCATTTCATCCTCAAGCAATTTTTGGAGTAACTTATTTTAAATTTACTGGGTTTTAAAGGCACAGCAAAAATCATAATTTACAGTTTCCAAGGATACAGCTTAAATCCATTCATTCAGACAAGGGGTGGTTATAAGTTCATTTTCATTAACTTTTTTGTATAACTAATAACTGATACAACAAAAGTTAATTTATAATATGTGTGTGTGAAGTGATCGCAAAAAAACTCAACAATCCAGTTGAACTTATAATATATATATATATATATATATATATATATATATATATGCACACACACACACACACACACACACACAATATATGTATATTTTTTTTTTTTTTTTTTTTTTTTTTAATCAATTCCCCTGAGGCAAGTTGATAATGCCACTAAGTTAGGGGGAGTGAAAGAGAATGAAAAGACTTTAGAAGGAACTAGAAACACAATGCTAAACAGGTGTTGAGGGGTAACAATCCCAATGTGAACGGGTGCCAACTTCAACTATATAACTTGTGTTTGTATCTTTTCTGTGTCACCTCTGAATGCGTATTTTGATTGCAGCTTTTCTAACATAGGGCGTCATGCTCCCCACGAACTTGCAAACTGATTATTCTTTTGCATTTTTCCAGCTGCTCTGGATCTTTGCATGTCAATCCATAATCAGCAAGATGTACTTACCGCCAAGGTAGATTTTGGTTTCCTGAAAGGTATAATCTTACTAATGGCTGTAATGCAAAAGGATGAAGGGAAGGTACATCCTGTGTTAGATTATTGAGAATTAATTGAGCATATTGACACCTACACAGCTTATGCTGAGGTGTGTGTGTGTGTGCGTGCATAGAAACAACCTCATAATGAAATTCAACAATCCAGTGGAACTTCTTGGTGATTTTGATTTTCTTCTTCATCGTTGCACCTTTGAAAAAAGACACAAACTCACTTCTTTCTCTGTTGCCAGATATCTTGATGAATACATACCATATTTTCTCAAATAATGCCCCCACTCCCCCACAAAAAAAAACATTAAAAAGTAATTTTAAAATACAATCCCAATGCTTGAATAAGCAATAATCAAGAGGAAAAGTCTGTGTGTGATTTTTTTTTTTTTTTTTTATTTAAAGTGAGTACCCACTTTCAAATGTGTATAAAATTTGTCTATATCAACTTACAGGTTTCATTTTGGCCTAATATTTAAAAAATAAAACTAACCACATTATCATATATGCTGCTACTAAACAGAAATGTTTTCATTTTGGTTTTGTCTATTTTCATTAACATCAATCTTAAGCTGTAAGTGTGTAGGAATCCTAATATATTTTGAAGGACTCCTATATCTTGGAGAAAAATGTTTTGCCACTCCTGTTTTGAAAATTGTTTCAATTTTTATAATCTGTAAGTGATAAACAGAATCATCACAAGTTATAATAAGTATATGCCCCACTTGCTTCACAAGCGAGTGATTTTCTTTTCAATAAGTGACCTGAATGTTTATTCAAGGAAATCTGACATTTCCTTATTGACATGTCATGATGGTAGATAGAGAAGAGTGGGTGAGTAAAAATAATTGGCCAAACCCTTCAACTATTATTACAATTTGTAGTAACAGTAAAAACTACAACTTAAAACATACATGTCTAGTAATCATATCCACACAAACCTGTATATGCACAAAAGCTGAGTATCATCTATCATGTATTCAATTGTGAAAACAGAATAACATATATCAGCTTTTTATTATTCAAAGCTCCCAAGAAAATTAAATTTTTGCATTAAATGACCCATAAGAAGTTGATATGCCACAGAACAATCAATCATTTATTTCTTAAATGTCTGACCCCTACTGAAAAACCTGAGTTTGAAAATGGTCTGTTTTACAGTTTTTCCTGAGCCATGCTAAAAATATGAGAACCAAATTTGAATTCTAGTTTAGTTCATTACATTCAGTTACACACAAATACCCTTGGTAAAAGTATGAATCCATCTCTTCCCTAGCTATGGGTTAAACAGCAGGGCAGACTGGGTTCTTTAGACTTGGTTGGCAACTAGTCTATTGCAGAAAGAAATGGAAACCTACTTTGCGGATAATCTTCTGTCTAGTCAGTCATGGAGTGAGATATGATCATCCAAGCATGTATTGCGTATGGCACTTAACTGACTGGCTGATCTGTCACTCAGTGAATGGTTAATTTCTACAAGGGGAAATCAGTTGAGTGAGTTGGGAAGCTTCCCTGGACCAGAATAATTGTTGGTTAAAAAGAGTTTTTATTTTTCCTTCCAGTCTAATGCTACAACATTTTTATTCATTTGTCAGGCAAAATTAGAGGATTTAGTTAATGTACAGAGGACACATGGCCAGTTGAGTGATCTGAAAAGTTCTTTTGAATGAAATGTTTGAAGTAGGCTTTATCAGGCTTCTTTAAAATTGTAAAAAAAAAAATGAATGCAAAAATTTTTGTACCTTTCTTGTTATAAATTCATTTTTTTTTTCTCTTTAACTGATTTCTTGTTTTTATGTCTTCTTTCTTTCTTCTTTTTATCTTGGCTTCTGAAAAGATCCGTCTATTGACATATCTTGTTGCTCTTATAACCATCAGTGAAGTGTTTAAGGTTAATGAACATTTTACTTTATTTTGAGTTTTGGCTTTGAGAACAAAAATATTGAAATCTGGTGTGAATGAATTTCTTTCCAGATGAAAAATGTCAAGATGACTTCAACCCCTGTTTTATCCAAGCCTGGAAGACAACCCACAATTATCGTCTGTGGCAGAGCAACAATCATCCAAACATTGAGGAAATTTCTCCAATGTGAGTACTTTATGCTAAATTTTGTTCATTTTGTTTCTTCTTTTATAACATATACCAGAATAAGAGGTGCTTGGTTTGATCCACTTCTCCAAATATGATATTTTTTTTTTTTTTGAAAGGGGTGCCTTGGTCAGGCCGAGAACTTTGTATATTCTCATCTTAGCTACATTTTTTTAGATCAGCTCTACCTTAAATCCCAAATTTAAGAAGCCATACAACACTGATTTCTTTGTAAAACTTGTTGAAGCTCTTTGTAGTTTGTCTGCCAAATTCTTTTCATAGTAAAAAGACAGATGATAAAAATTTCCAATAATCCCACTAATCTCTTGAAATCTGACAAATTATAATTTTCAGTGGTGTAAAGATATAACCAACAAAACCCAATCAGGTTATGAACATATTTTATTCGTAAGCGGCAAACAGAAGATGGAAAATGTACAACTAACTCTGTGATTTTGGTCAGATGTGGTGGTATCTTTTTAAGTATCCCATTTTTATGAGACCTTCTGATGCCTTTTCCCTCCTGTGACTACAGGATCTGTTAGTTTTCACTTGCTGGGATGGCCTTGAGTAATTATGTGATGGTTCTTGCATCTCTGGAGACAATGTTTTTGGTGGTTGTGATATCCTGTTTACAGTGCCATGTAAAATATAACCAATGAAACTCAGTTGGGTTATGAACATATTTTATTTGTAATTGTCAAATAGAAGAAAGAAAATGTACAACTAACTCGGTGCTTTGATGGTTGTTTTTTATATTGTTCATGTTGTAATTGGTGGTTCTGGTTGGATGCAGTGATATCCTTTTAGGTATCTCGTTTTTATAATGAGACCTTCTTGTCTACTCTACAAGTGGAAACTGAGTGATAAAATTTACATGCAATAGCTTAATAAGAGATTAACTGAAATAATCTGAGTTACATTGTTTCCCTTGTCAATATTTTTATTACAAACAGGCTTTCTTAAGATGATATTGAAGTGTTTTAAGTAACGTTGAGTAATACAGAAAGGAAAAGTTTAATGCTAAATGATTCATTTGTGAGTTGCCAAGATAAAAAAAAAAGCAAACATTTTTATTGTGTTTTTAACTGTTTTTCTTTTGTTTGTCATTTTTCTAATTGCTATTTTGTTTTTCTCTTCAATTAACCTTTGTCTGTGTATTTTACAGTCACCCTTTCCAAGGACAACTAAACATGAATGACCTCAAGGTGCGCTTGTCACAGTAAGTGTCCAGTATATTGTTACATTTTGATCAAATATTTATTGCTTGACTTTCAAATTTGAATTCTCTCGATATTTTTTTTTTTAAGTCCATCTTTTTGGAGGGTTACAGGTGTGTATGCTTTCCTTACCCCCCACTTGTTTTTTTTTTTTTTTTTTTTTTTTTTTTTTTGACAGTTATCATACTCTCTAGTTTCATTGAAGTCAAGAATTTTGAAGAGAAAAATATAATTTGCTTATTATTAAAAGAAAGATTGCATGTTTTCATATCATTTCCCTCTTTTTAAACACCTCTTAATCTCCTCCTTCATAATGTTCTACATTCATCCCTCTCCCTTTTTCCGGTTTCTTCATTTCCTTCTTCTGTCCAGTGCATCCCATTTTTCAGCCCCCCCCTATTCTATCCAATTTACTATTCGTTTTTCTTTTTCTCTTTCCCCACCCCACACAATTTACTAAGCTTAATATAGCATTGATGTGTTGTGCAATGATCATCAATGTTAAAAGTGGAACCAGCAAGCCTTGTTTAAATTCCAGACTCTTGTTGCATTCACTTTCACACTAATGCCATTGGGAAGAGCATGAATCTGACTCTTCTCCCCACGGTTATGCGTTAAATGGTAGGGTAGACTAGGCTGCCATCCAGTCTAAAAGAAGGAAAACTGAATTCCAAACAGTAAAAAGCAGTTTGAAACCGGTATCATTCCCAAGAATTCATAGCAATTCACAGAAAAAGACTCTGTGGAGAACCATGATCACTTAAATCCTGAAAGGATGTGGCATTAAAAAGAAAATTTTGGCACTAGTGATCACCTAAATTTTGAAAGAACGTGATCTTAAAAAAGAATTCTGGCACTAGTAATTACCGACATCTATAAAGGATGAAACCTTAAAAATTTTTTTTTTAAATTCTGGCACCAGGTCAGAACAATTGGATTCCAATACAAATCCGACTTAGTCATACTAGCAAATTAGTCTCCAAGATGAGTTTGGTAGAGGCGGCCTGTTTGATTTAATTAGTTGTTGTCAGTTGAGTCCTAAATACGAAACCCTTTATTGACTGTATTTTCCAGCACAATGCAGAGCACAGAGAAGGGCAAGAAGATTAATGCTGCCGTGTCACAAACTGGTAAATACATGCTACAAACAGGCAAAGCAGTTGGTAAGTCGATCCAATTACATTTTATTGCTTTTCAAATGTTTGTTCTCTTTAGGATTTTAAGTTGCTGTGAGGAAAACATTTGCAGTGACAACTCCAAGCAGTTCTCAGTTAGACTTTGAACAGAGAAAACTTTTTGAGCAAAACCATCAAGAAGAATTAACCTTTAACATTCTGATTTTGTTTGCAATGCACAAATTTTATCCTGCCACTGTAAATTACTCGGATGAATGAATGAAGGATAGCATATTTGAACTTTGAGGTTGTGTTGTCATATCCTGCTATGGCAACAAAAAATGACCATGACTGAAATTAAGTAGTGCAGTAGAGGCGCCTTGAAAAACAATGCAGTGGAAAGGAAAGTAGAAAATAACGCAGTGTATTAAAGATTTTTAAACAATGACTGAGAAATAACAGATGTCTATAGACACCGGAAAAGTAAAGTAAAAACATTTACTGTGTTTATTATGATAGAAATAAAACATTATATATATGCTAGCAGAAGTACTATACTACATTTCCATGTGGCTACGACTGAGATTGATGCACTTATCCTATCAAACACATGTTTTATGAATGACACGTTGTCTACTGTGTGTATGGCAGGGCTGGAATTGTAAGATAGAATAACAGTTTTCAGTTAGGAAAAAAAGAATTGATGAACTGAGCTTGAATTATTTTGGCCAAGTCTGCTTGTGTTCACTTTGGCCCTTGGCAAAGGCAGAAAAACACTATTCCCTGAGATCTGGCAAGTTACCTAATAATTAGTCAATCAAATGCACAAATTCTAAATGCACTGCTTTAGAATTCTTTTTTTAAAGTCATTTCACCCCAAGCAAGGCAATAAAATGACAAAGATGCACGGAGTTACAGTGTTAAAGAATATGAGAAAAATATACTATTAATGAGAGTGGACAATAAAAGAACAAGAATTAAGCAGAAGATAACAATTGACATTGCATTTAAATTTTTGAAGTTGACTGGGAAGCAAGAAACCAGAAGAGAGTTCCACAAGTGAGACTGTTAGCCTAGAACTTATGGTTACATCTAGCCATTTCAAATGTAAAATGATGAGACCTTGCAGCCAATCTAGTACTGCACTGAAATTCATGAGGTCTCAGTACCATAGAGGCAAGTTCATCAGAAAAATTACCATGTCAGTATTTATAGAAATGGCACAGGGAAATTACATTATGATGGTTGGAAAGTGACTGAAGCAGAGATGTCATGTCAGAACCAGTAACAATGCAGATTCTTGTTTGGATTTTATGAAGAATCTCTAGATACATAGCAGGAGCACCAGATAAGATGTGGCTGCAATATTCAAACATTTCAATTGATTCGACATAATCTTAGGTTTTAAACTGTTGTTCACTCGATGACTTATAAACTGCTTGTTTTAACGAGTAAGTTTATAAGCCAAGAAAATAAGCTAAATACACCCCCTCACACACACACACACACACACACACACATACATGCATTGGTTTGGCTTCATGAGCTAAAACTGGTTACAGTCCTTTGGGAAGTTAATGAGGCTGATACTGTTTAATGTTAACTTTATGTGGCCATAATGGAAACAGTAGGGACAAACCTAGGTAACTGACTTATATGTCAGTTTTGTTTGCCATTTACAGTTCTGTGTGTGTGTGCGCGCGCGCATATGTGCACATTGTTGCAGGTATCACCTCCTCTTTGGTTGTGATGTGTATAGACATTATATAGTAAATATTTATCAGCTCCTGGAATATTTGTCCTGTAAACATTATTTGCAGACTCATTTGAGTCTGGGTAAAAGTAAAAAACAAAACAATGAATTTAAAACAAACGATAATTATATGCATGTACTAGCAGCATGGCCCAGTGTTGCCTATGCTTGATTCAAAAAACGTACAACTCATACAGCAATCGCTATCACTTAAAATATTTTTGCCCTTCCTTGCCTTTAAAGGAGTGCCATTTGCCGTGCTGATGTTGCTACATGCCTTACTTCTTGCCTATCTCACACTGCGAATTTTTTCTAAGCTCTATACTAAACATTAAATCTGTTACGAAAAAAAGAACTAAACAAAATGAACACAAAACAATCAGCTTTAAAAAAAGGACTCGTAACTGGAAAAACCAAATGAAAAAAGAATGTTAACAACAAATAATTTTTCACACCCAACCCAGTTCTGCAGAATCAGAATCAACATTGAGTTTAAGCAAGTGAATGAGCCAATTGGAGTAAAGTGCCATGCAGATTTAAATTTTTCCCACTTGTGACGAATGCAGCTATTTTTTTTTTTTTTTTTTTTTTTTTTTTTGCATGCTAGTTAACATTCGTGTCAATCAGCTGTTGGCCAATTTAATCTTCCTGCCTATTCATGGCAGCCAGCTATAGGCTCTCACTCTGGCCAGTACAAAATGGCCACAAACTACATGAAAACTGTGAGTAGGAGCATGAAAAACATCGATTATTTCCACTATCGATGGGAGTTGGGAAATGCAAGGTCGGTCTTGGTCTTCCTGCTAACTTGGAGCATGTGCATGTAAATTTTGGTGCAAATCCGTCGAAAATTGCAGCCGTGCATTCGTTCGGTATTTATCATTTCACCCACGAGAAACGAATATGGCACAAGGCGGTTTTATTGTGGGTTTCTCCGAGCCCGTAGGCTCTCGCCAAAAAATAGCCTTTTTGAAGCCGATTAGACGGGTTCAGGCCCTGTCTACCTCCCCGATTTAAACCGCCCTTAACTTCGCAAAGCCTCGTCCGGGTTCCTCTCTACTATCATTTAGAGTTCGACAGAAGTCTGCAGTCAGAGACCGCTCAACACCAGCCGTGCATTCGTTACACACACACACACACACACACACACATCCTGCCTTTTATAGATAGAGATTAACAAAAGTAATTGTATGTGTACACAAGTGAAATGAAAGGAAAAAAATGTTGAAACTCGCTATGATAATGTGTGTGAATGAGAGAGTTCAAAAGTCAACAGAGGACCTATGAAGCGAACATACCTCGTCGGCATTGTTCTTTATCTATGTTTGAATACATCTGGAAGCAAGAGTTAAAAAGAGAATATAATTGTCCTTTTATAGATTTCAAGAGTGTATCCTAACAAGTGTTTTTAGCAAAGCCAATTAGGGTAATCCATAACATAAAATAATATCTACCTGTGTGTATCAGCCCCACCCTTTCCCTGTTGCAATGTAGTTGTTTTATTTTCTTTTCCTTTGAATTGCAGGAGGTGCACTCACCTCAGCCAAGAGTGCCATGAGTTCCTGGCTGAGCAGTTTTACTACAGACTGGAAGCTGGCCGATAAAGAGTCTGCTGTTACTGCTGTAACAAACTCACCCGAGTGATCATCCTCATCTCTTCAGCCTTTGTGATAGACCCACACAACATCATAGCAAATATTAATGATGCCGGGGAGGGGTGACGAAAAAAAAAAATGACAAATCGTTTTTGTTAAAAAAAAAAATTTTAAAGGAGATAAACAACAAAAAAAAAAAAAAAACTAATTCAAGCAAACTTCAGACAGGATCTAAGATCAGCTGATCACCTGTTGGATTTTGATTGGCTTTTTGCTGCTGATTATCACCCCACCCACAGTTATAAATATACATACTGAAAGACATTTTTTTTTTCTTTCCATGACCTGAAAGGTTTCTATGTCTTTCCTCATTAAATGTTAAATATTTTTCACAGATACCTACTTATGAGGAATACGTCATCTATAGTTTTAATTAAAAATAAAAAAAAAAATATTGAGTGTGCATATTTATTTATTTATTTATTTTTTTTTTATAACTACTGACTCTAAAATATCAAACACCTGATTTGATTATTTGAAATCTTAATATCAGGCTTCCATGTTTGAATCGGGGAGCAGGGAGTTTCTGTTACTGGATGGGAACACATATATTGAACTTCTTTGTATGCACTGATCCTGGGGTCATATACATTTTTCTTCCCCAACTCCCATACACACATATTCAAGCTAATAATGTAATTCCATGTTTTATCTGTAGCTTATTGAATGTTTGTATTTCTTGGATAAAAGACTGTGTGTGTGTGTGTGAAAAATTGTTCTGCTATAAAGTTTTCATAAATGGTCCATTTTTCGTCTGCAGGTCAAAGTTTATTATCTTGCTTGTTGACAGCTTTCAAAGACTTTAAAAAGTGAAAAGCTTGAATCAGTATTTTTCAAAGCCTCCTCTCCTCCTGGAATCAGTTGTACATGCAAAAAAAACCATTTTATATATATATATATATATATATATATATATATATATATATATATATATAAAATATAGTTTTATGGTATGCTATATTTATGGGTAAAAGTGGTCAGTATCAGGGATAGAGCATATGTAAATATAAAAGTGGACACTGAGGTCAACACAAAGTGGTGACAGTCTGTTTCATGCTTGAATGCAATCTTCAGGCCATTATATGTAAGTATCAGTAAAGTTAGTAAAATTTCGATTGACTTGTATCGCTACAGACTACAAAGTTTCATACAGCACCATTCATCAGTGACAGAGGATCTCATAAATCTGTTGAATATATAATTCTTAATTTTTCAATCAATCTTGTCCCGATGAGTGATTGAAAATTATGAAAGTTAACCATCAATAAGTGTTGAGCAAACATTTTTACTTCTTCTTTATATATATATATATAGGCAAAACAGGGATGCTATAAAGACTGTAAAATATAAAAATAGAGCCAATGTAGAATATAAGTAAACCAATGCTTATATGTTACTCATACTGTGACTAAAAATTTCATAGGGACACTTAGATGTAGATATTGTTGTCTCACAATCTTCAGGCAGTAAGAATAAGGAGACACTCAGTTCTTTATTTTTAAGGAAGTGAGTATTTCATCACTTACTGCCTGAGGATTGTGAGACAGTGGCATCTACATCTAAGTGTTGACATGAAATTTTTAGTCGCAGAAAGCAGTAACAAATGATGAGTATTGTTTTACTTATATGTAGCATGTTATCAATTTTAAGCAACATGCCACCTACAGAAACGGTGTTATATTTTATATTCAAATATTAAAAAAACACAAAAGTTCAGAGACTGATGACCTTAATGGCAGATACATGTATTATGTAATGTTTGACAAAGTTGAATTTTAAAGATGACATTTAACATGTCAACAGGTTTGAATTGTTGTAGCAGAGCAGAATGATTCACCCCCCTTTTTTTTTCAAAATTTTTTTTTTATACATAATAACTTCAATTTATTTTTTGTTTTATTTTATCTAAAATAATTTATTGAAGGTATGTTACTGTTTTAATGAAATATATTTTTAAAAAAAATAGTTTTTTTTCTTTTGCAACCATTTTCATTCAGATGAAATTCTATTTTAAAAAAATCCAAATTCTTTTCTTGGCTATTTTTTTTTTTTTTTTTTTTTTTTTTTTTTTTGATAAATAATAATTTAAAATGCTAAGAAAAGATGCTGATTACTTTGTCCATCAGATGGGTCTAGTTCATAATAATGTCTGAAAAAAGTTTCATCAAATGATTCACTTCACTTCAAAATATTCAATTGTAGAAAATTCAAGGTTATATTTATATCTGAATGTTGTTTTCTTAAATTATGTCTCATTTAAGAATTAAACTTATTAACTTGATTGTTGCTTATTTGTGATAATGAAGTCAGTTGGTTTAAGAGGGCTATTTAATGTGGAAATTAATTATAGCCAGGAAATTTATGGTCTATCAAAAAAATATTAAAAATATTAAAATAAATAAATAAAAAGAGTAATATGAATTAATACAGAAGATTTTAAAAAATATTTACTTTATTTAAACATGCATTTTGGATAGGGTAAATATTTAAATTGTTTTTCATTTTTTACTCATTTGTAAATATTCCCAGAAAAAAAAAATTACACAACATCATGTGAATGTAGACTTCTGTGGTGAATTTATGGATAAAAAGGTATTCATTATTGTAAATATTCAGCAAAATTTTTAAATGATACATAATTTTAAAAAGCATTATTCAGATATAAAAGTTATCTCCTTTTAATTTTCGGACTTCTGCTTTTTCAGTCATATGACCTATTGATAGAAGTTAAGATTTAATATAATGGTTTCAGGGAAATCTGTTTTCGGACAAATGACATTCACTGTTATGATGACCTTCCATCAGACAAGCTTTTTGCTTAAAGGTAACTCTGAAAAGTGATTCGAGGGAATTGATACTTAATTGACAAGATGACTTGTGGGAGATTTTTCTTAATTATTCCTAGGGTGGTGTGAATAAATATTGAAATGTTAAAATCAATAACAGCAGAATATTATCTACAATCTTCGTTGGTAATTATTTACCCAAAATACACAAACACATGCAGTGCTTCCATAAAGTTCAAGAAACTTAAACAATGTACAGAAGAATCTGCTCCTTTTCTGAGCCAGTATACCAAAAAATAAAAGAAGCAAAAGAGACAATGTGTTAAGACAGTTTCACCTACCTTCCACCAAGGTCAAAGTGCATGGGCATTTAGGGTGCACCTTATATAGTTTTAAGGTATGCTATATTTATTGGATAAAAAGTGTTAAACATCCATGATAGAACAAGTGTAAATATAAGAAGTGTGGGCACTGATGACACTGCTGAGTGGCGACAATCTTTTATGCAATCTTCAAGTATGTATGTATGTATGTATGTATATATATATATGTGTGTATATATATATATATATATATATATATATATTTTTTATTTTATCAGTAAATCACCTAGGTAGAAAAATATACTTGAGAATGAAAAAGTGCTGAATGCTTCATAGCAAATATTAATTGTAACAAAGTCTACTGCCAGAGGATTGTGTATCATTGTACACATGAAACTTTATGTAATTTTGAGTTGTTGTTGAAAAGTTCTTGAACTAATCTAACTAAACATTGGAATTTTATTTTAGTTTTTCAATTCTTTCTTGACCGAGATGAAACCTTTTTAGCACCATTATGTGTATGCGCACACACACATATATATATATATATGTGTGTGCGTGAGAGAGAAAGATAGGGTGATTGAAAAGTAACTCTGTATTTTAAAATACTTATAATTTATTTTTTATAACTATAATTTTTAAAAGAAATAGATATGAGAGGAAAGCATTTAGCATGAAGTTTTATTTAAAATTCAATATGGGCACCAGATTTCACTACCACCTTCTCAAGACACCCAGGAAATTGTGTCATGATTTCACCAGGAACCCTTGTGGTATAGAAGACATGTATTCACCCTTCATCTTCTTCCAAAGTCTTGGTTTGGTATAGTAGACTTACTTCCAATCTCAATTCCTTGGAAGAATTTGACTCTTTAGCTTCCAATCTCAATTCCTCACAGTTAACTCCTACATCCCCACTTCTTCTAATTTTACACACATGAACTTCATTTCATTCCCTACTGGGGTTGAAAAGACAGACGACCACTTTCGTCATCTGCTGAAATAGCCTATTCCTCCCTATGAGGTAAAAGAATTTGTTTGGTTATTAATTATATTGCTCGGTATAAATTAAATAAAATACATCTAGTTCTTTTTTGTGGATCAGTTCTAACATTTTCATATTACTAGGATCCACTTGAATTATATACCTACAGATTTTTTTTACCTTACTATATATATATATATATATATATATATATATATATATATTTATTCTGATTGGCAAATGCAAGTCTCGTTGCCATTATAAAAAAAAAAAGATCTACCTTCTCATTATTAATACATTTTCTGTTATTAAAATCACATCGTGAAGCGAATTATGCAGAGAGGCGGCCTGTTAACAGGTCGGGGTACCTGGCAGAATGGATCTGATGTTGCAATACCCAAAATTCGTAATGAAGCCAGTGATGACCTCATACCATTTCATTTTATAAATTTATTTTAAGAATATATATAGTTTTTCAAATATCTGAGTTAGTTGTTTTATGTTTATTTTTATTTTATATTATTCCCCCCCACCACCAAGTACTATCAAATGTTGATACATTAGTTTTCAAGACAGGACACTCTTTGAAAACGAACATAGCAACATTCAAAAGTACTCAGGCAAGGGGGAATAATATCAAAAATATATAAACACAATAAACCCGGAAATAACTGACCTTGCTATTCACAATGCCCCACTGACCAGCATATATAGTCAAGCTACTACCCAACACACATGACCTGAAGACTCTATTCAAGCTTGAAACAGACTGTTGCCACTCAGAGCACTTTTACCCAAAAATATAGAATATCTTAAGACTATATTTTATCATATATATCTTGTAAATTAAGTATACTCAGAAGCAGAATTGAGAATGAAATAATTCTTGGCTCAAAAGTCAAGAATTAATAATTATTTTTGTATTTCAATTAATGTAATGATTATAATGAAATGAAAAACTGAATGTATTCAATTTTTGAGTGTTATAAATGTTAAAATGAAAGATAGAAAAGAAATTGGTCCAATTCAGCTGAACAATCGGTTGAAACATTAAGTCCTTGGGATCATCTCAAACAGGGTCTTTTTGTTTTTTTTATCTGACAATTAACTTTGATAATATTTGACTGAGTTTAGATGAAATTGTGTTATACATGATCTTTTTTTTTTTTTTTTTTTTTTTTTTTTTAAAGGATTATTATCTCAATTTTTTTTTTTTTTTTTTTTTTTTAGGATTATTATCCCATCTTTTTTAATTGTAGTGTTTTCCTAAAATTTAAGGTTTTGAGAAAATAAGTGGGAACGAAAGAAGTTTTGCTTATGATAAAAAGTGAACTGAATCATTTTCTTGAATCTTCCATTGATTACATAAAAGCCGATGATTAAAACCTGAAGTTGATCAAATTTTAATAAATATTGTTATACTATAACTTTAATATAAACACCTGTCTAGGAAAACTTTACCTAAATTAGCCCAATATTATTGAGGTTCTAAAGTAACTGAAATATGCCATCTATATGCTTGTAAAATATTTTCCTTTCCTTGATAGAATAATGAAGAGAGGTGATGGGGTGGGAAAACACTTATTAATAAAATTGACATCCACACATGTATATCAGTACTAAATGTCGCTAAGTTTGGCACAGGGTTAAAATAGTGAGGCAACCAGCTTACTAACACATGTTCTATGGTAGATACATGCACAAATACATGTAGATTTATAATTTAGAAATATATTTCAATATAAGACATTTTTCATTGTGATACACATTTAATTTTTAAATGGAGCCCCTGCATTAAAAAATAACAAAAATTAATGAAAATTATATTGACACTTGTGATAAAAAGAAAACGATAAGTTAAACTGTTACACAATTTTTTTTTTTTTTCATTAAGAAACTATACTCAAATTTGACTAAATCTAAAGTAACTCTATTGACATCAATGTTGAATAAGTATTTCAATCCAAGCAAAAAAAATAAATAAAATTAAACAAGAAAGTGACTAAATATGCTAGATAACAAATATTCAAGAATCCTACTAATTTTACTAAAGGATACCCAGTAAAAAAGTGGCAATTTTATTATCACTGTTTCATCTTTCAGGAATAATTGACCTTGTATAACCTTGAATAAATTTCTTGAATCTTCATGACCTTGAATAAATCTGCTGCCTCCTGGTTACTCAACTTAATACTTTGTGTTGAACATTCGGCAAACATTTTGAACAAAACTATCATATAACTTAAATAGTCCAGGGGTGGCAGGTAACTCCTACTTTGGATTTGTGTTTTTAATCAAATATTTATTCTTATCCCAGCTTTCAGCCATAAGTTTGTTTCTCTTATTCAAGAGTTGAGCTCTCATTCACTGCAGGATTATTAATTTTTCTATCAGACATAAATTACAGCCTTTACCGGCTCTGTTATCTGATTTTACTTTGGCCAATCTCTTTCATATATATATATATATATATATATATATATATATATATATAAAATGGACAAAGTTTGACAATTATTTTAAGACATTTTTATGTTTATGCATTCTTTTTAGAAATACAAATATTTAAGTAAATGCTCTGTTTTATAATAAACAGTATTAAACAACTTTTACCAGCCTGAATGTTCGAGAAATTTTCATAGAAAATTTTCATCGAAAATTTTCATCCTCCGACAGGAATCAAACCTGTATCCTATATGGAACCATCATATAGCCTGATGTGCCTTTAACCGTTTTGGCCATAGAGGAGCATTCGGTTAGCAAGGTCAATTTTACTGTCTTTAAACTTTAATCTTCTATGAATCTCTCACGTCCATTCATATCTGCTCATGGTGTATCAAATGTAAACAAATGACGTCACACATTATAAAATGGACAAAGTCCGACAATTATTTTAAGACATTTTTATTTGCTAACCGAATGCTCCTCTGTGGCCAAAACGGTTAAAGGTACATCAGGCTATATGATGGCTCTGTATAGGATACAGGTTTGATTCCTGTCAGAGGATGAAAATTTTCTATGAAAATTTCTCGCACATTCAGGCCGGTAAATGTTGTTTAATACTGTTTATTATGAAACAGAGCATTTACTTAAATATTTGTATCTATAAAAAGAATGTATAAACATAAAAATGTCTTAAAATATATAAACCTTACAGTAATTGTAAAGATTTAAAAGAATATGCCATAGTTTTAAATGCTTTGGATAAACTCTCTTATTTACTTAAGATTCTACTAGACATATAATGGGGGTAGGGGTGATTTTCTATTGTTATTAAGTAACAAACTGATTTCTCAATCCAAGAAAGACTCCTTATAGCATTAGAATATTTAAAGTGTAATAGGACTATTTTTGATTGGAGAAGTAAACTATAAAAATAATAGTAATAATAAAGTGGGTATTAATTTTGAGTTGTAATCAATTTGCTTGAATATTGGATTTAAAGTTTTAATAACGAAAATGCTTCAACTAAAGGATTTAAAAAAAAAAAGAATTAGGACGAAAAGAGGACGTAGAATTAGTAATGAGAAAAGTGGCAGAATGATGACAAATTTGTGTCCTGTTTAATCATCAAAGATTCTGTGGCTGAAATAGTTAAAGCAATGCCCCTGACTGAGATATCAGGATGTGAGTTCAAGTCTTGTTCACAGTTGCTTTATTTTTTTTTTCTTAAAGAACTTGTTTTATACATTATTACTAGTAATAATGTACAACAAAGGGCTTATTAATACATTTTATTATATATATATATATATATATATATATATATATATATATATATATATATATATATATATATGATTAGAACAGTTGTTGAAAAATTCAGTATAGAAACCAGATTTTGTAACTAGTTTTAAATTTCTGCTGGATGTTGTTTTCTCTGTGTTGTCATGAGATATTTTGGTAAATATTTAGTTATTGGCACACAATAGTTAACATAGACAGTTGTGTGTGTGTGTGCGCGCCACTCTCTTGCACTTACCTACCCAGGCAGTATCTGCAAAAATGTCATACTTCTCCTCTTCCACTCCATAAATAATTTTGACAGGGGGGATCACTAAAACAGCTTAACACACACACACACACACACACACACAGTACATGATTTTTTAAAATTTTATTTTAAATTTAATTGCATGTGAGGAATATATATTTTTTAAAATGATTCCATCACTACATAAGAGTTCTCATGTTTCAAAAACAGAAGCTAAAACTTCAATTATAGAAATTAAATTAAAAGTACCTACTTCTGTTTCATTCTCAAGCGAATTTTGAAATAACTAATTCTGAAATTTATGAAGCTTTATACGCATATTCATTCGTAATATTTGTTTTTATGGATATGGAAAAAACCAATCATTTTAATAAGGGGCAGTAAAAAATTCATTTTTCACTGTCCCTTATTAAAAAAAGATTAATTTTCCATATCCATAGAAATTAATATTATGAATGTATATGCATATAAAGCCTGTAAATTTCAAAATTAGTTATTCCAAAATTTTGAGGATGAAACAGAACTAGGTACTTTTAATTTAATTTCTATAATTGAATTGAAGTGTTTAGCTTCTGTTTTTGAAACATGAGAACTCTTTTGTAGTGATGGAATCATCTTTTTTTAAAAATAATTACAATATAGGCTCTACTTGTGTATCAAGCACTGTTTTTTAAAAATACAAACAAAAATACTAAAGAACTTTGGATTATTAACCTAACGGTTCTTTCCTATTTTTTTATATATTTACACACACACATTCATATATATAAGATTATATGAATACAAAAGGGATTTTTACAATACAACATAATGCATTAGTTGCTCAATGTAATGAGTTTGATCATAATTTTGATTTTAAAAAACATTGCTCTAATTAAAAGAGAAAGCAATTTATTCAGATAAAATTGTATAGAAAGTGTTTTGTGGTCAGGTTCCTACAACATTTGACCTTTTTTTTGGCAGATCTTCTATTGTCACTGTGTAGGATATTTAATAACATAAGTGATTTTGTTTTAAATGAGATCAGCTAGACTATAAAAAAAATAAATTTCAGCACTGCATCTTTTGTGCATGTGTAGTTACAGCAACATAAACATCACTGTAGTGATGTTTTAGTCCGATGGCAAAAACTCTTTTGACTTTGTCATAGATTTTCCTAAAATTGTTCTTGATATATAATTTTTTTTTTTTTTTTTTTGTGCACCATAACCTATTGCCTGAACTTAGTGTTGACCTCAGTGTTGTTTTTTTTTTTTTTTTTTTTTTTTTTTAAAGAAAGCCTTTGTAAGGTTTTCAAGAAAAGAATGAAGATAGCCTGTGTGACTATAGATATGATGTAATGGAATAACCTGTCACCCCCATGAGTGACTATACTATAGGTAGTAACTACCTATAAGTATCTGTAAGTCAATGGACTACAGAGACTAGCTGGGATCTTTTCTAGCTGCGACCTGTTCCAGCTAAACAGTTGAACTCTCTGCCTAAAGGCAGAGAGGAACCCAGACGAGGCTCCACCAAGAGCAGAGTCTCGTTCAGGGAGGTAGACTGCCCCTGGATCCGTTCATGGAAGGGAATATTTTTGGCCGAGCCTATGGGCTCAGAGAACACACGTTAAACCGGCCTTGTGCCACATGCAACCCTCATGGGGCAGGGGGTGGCTAAATATACTAGCTGGGATCTTTTCCAGCTGTGCTGGTTGAACTCTTTGCCTCCGGACAGAGAGGATCCCTAGACGAGGCTGTGTTGAAGGGCAGAGCCTCATCTCCGGAAACAGCTACCCGACCCCATTTTATACAGGGTCTATGGGGAATTTTTGGTCGAGCCTATGGGCTCGGATTATCCCACATTAAATTCAGCCTTGTGCCACATCTTACCTCGTGGGGAGGCTGGTAAATATCGACTAGCTAGGATCTGTTGAGTACGACTCAGACTTACGCAAGAACTACCAACCTTCCAATAGTAGCACTCACTAATGGATTGACTTTGTGCATAACTGTTATTCTTATTGTACTGTTTTTTTACAATAAACCTTTACTTATTTTATCTACCGTGTTTTTCAAGTATATATTCCTATTAGCACGGAATATAATAAAATGTTAATGGAATATTTTAACTGTATTTATGAAAGAACGATCTGATAATAATTATGTGGTATTGGATTAAATTCCCATTACCAAAGAGAATTATTTACACCTATTACTACTGAGGAGGGTCTGCTACTGATCAGAATGCCCCACCTTGCTCCCCGCCTCTTCTATTTCTCTGAAACCCTGAGTTATACTCTTGGTGCTTGGCTTTCTATCTATATTACAATTATGTTGAATGTAATATAATATTGGGACAATTTCTGTCTGAAATTCTGGGATGGGGAGTTGTCATTATTTACATTCAGACTAACGTCCTCATCTTTGTTATTATCACAGTGTTTAGGCCACGGTGCTCTCTGGTAAATGAGTTCAACCCCAGGTAGTACGGAGTTACTCACTGGAGACAGCAAGCAATAAGTGACCAATACTAAATAAGAAAAAGACAAGATCTCTCTAGACATGGACAGTGGAATGAGAACAATTTATCACTGAAAAGGATTCGGTTTGAAATTCCTTGATGGTTAACTACTGTGATAGACACCTGATGAAGGCCAGAGGGCACAACAGCTGAAGCATTGTGATAACAACAAAAATTGGGACATTAGTCTGAATATAAATAATGGGACAATTAAAAACTTAAAAATAAATCAGCAAATAAAAGTTCTTTGAAATTTATTAAGTAGAACAGGATTTAAAGATGACTAATGATTATCTTTGTAAATTTGGTAGCTAAGTTTTCATTAGTGTCATTTTCCTTTTCTACTAAATGAATTTGTTGCTTTAATTTGGGGTGGGGGACTGGATAAGGAATGTAATAATGATCAAGCATATAAATGGAGAAAATTAGAGAGCCCACTGGTCAAAAGGTGGGCATTTTGATTTAAAAATTAAGATGTGGTGGGGATGGGGTATTTTAAGAATTAGGAAATCCAGTCTATGAGACGACAAAGAGGGAAGCATCTTCCAGAAAAGATTTTGAGTGAAATAATTTTTTTTTTTTTTTTTTTCCATTGTTATTTTTTTATTTGTACAATTGTATTTTTCTGTCATTACATGCGTGTTTCTGCCCAGTGTCAGGTGGCCACGGTAGATTTTTTTTATCTACTATTTTACTCTTTATCATTCCAAATTGTTGTTGTTATTGGGAAATTGTAAAAAAATTCAAAGTGTAAAAAAAAAAATCTCTGGCTTTAGTTTGACTTTTTTTTCTTTCCTTTTTTTTTTTTTCCTTCTATCCCATAAAATTTTTGTCATTTTGGTAAAAAAAAAAAAATCTTAGATAATTGATTTTTTTTTTTTTTTTTGATATATATATATATATATATATATATATATATATATATATATATATATATATATATATATATAAATAAAAAAGAAGAACAGTAAGATATAAAATCCGTGTTCTTATAGATATTTTATTTTTTACAAAATAGTGCTCAATGTAAATTTACAGAGCATTAATATTATAAATTAATTGATTTAAAAATGGTTAAATAATCGCTACACAGTTCAATTTCATCTTCAAAAAATTCCAAAATTCGCTTGAAGATGAAATTTTGTTTTTGCTTTTAATTTATTTGCAAAAATTCATTTCATCTTTAGCTTCTATTTTTGAAACATGGTTGAACTGTGTAGCGAAAATAACCATATTTTAAATCAATTAATTTATAATTATATATATATATATATATATATATTTTTTTTTTTTTCTTTCCTGCTCCTACACACATTCTTGTTTGACGTGTTATATAATACATATTTGCCATTGCTATAATTGGTTGTTGTTTAAGCTCCTGTCAAATCCTTGATTTTGAATGTCCCCTTTCAAAATCGGCAAGCTCTTTCTTTTTACAACATTAGTACACTACAGTCTTATTGCTGTAATTTTTCCCTACCACCATTGACCTTCTGCTGGACTGACATAAAATTATATTTAAAAATACAATTTCTTTTTGAAAATGTTCTATTTCAGTTAATTATCTATTTGAAGGTAGATGCATAATATATTTATATATTGGTGCAAGAAAATGCCAGCTACCAAACAGAACATTTTATGGCAGCATAGTCACTGAACTTAACCCTCATCAAAACGTTGCCATTTTGAAAATGTTGTCAAGTGATCCATCAATATTTGAACGTTTTATATTTGGACTTGTGATTTCATATTGATTTGGAAATCATTTCTTTGTGCCAATGATGTACATGTCTTCAACATGTAAACAAACACTAAAAATAGTCAGTGGTGTTTATTGGAGGGTGGATGCAGGGCTGGTGCAATATTCTCGAATCTATGATGCCCCCCCCCCAATCTATAAAATGCAAATTTTATTGTAACCTAATTATGTACAATAATGGATCATATGTAATATAGATGAACAATTCAACTAGAAAAGTTGAAATGTATCTAAATACAAATTAGAGACCTATCATAAATCATTTGATCTTATAATAAATCAAAGTTTTTGCAGCAATTTTTAACATCAACTTGAGATTTTTTTTTGTTGAATAATTTTAACACATTCAACATTATGGATAAAAAATAGCAAATTTTATTTATTTATTTATTTTTTTTTTGAGACAGAGCATGAGCAAAAAAAAAAAAAATCAGATTTGGACAAAAAAAAAAAGGCCCCAGAATGACATCAAAATCAACAAAGATTTTTCATCCTTTAATAGTCAGTTGTGCTTAGTTTAATTTGTAACATATATAAATGTAGGTAGAAAAAAGCAAATGTTGATAAGATAGTGAAGGTCACAAAGTACCGCCCGGAGCCCACAATCAGGTTTGTGCCCCCACAAGCCCCTTGTCAGAGTATTCAGGAGTAGTACATACCAGCCCTGGAATGGTGAGGTGCTTCAAAGCAATTTGTTGAAAAATAATTTTTTTTTCTTTTTACTCAGGTTGTCATTTTTTCAGCTTAACATGAGCAGTTGTTTCGACTTTAATAGTAGCAGCAGTGAATTATGTCTCCATTAGGTTCTTAAGTTGTTTCTTTCAATTCAAAAAAAAGAGTGTTAAACAAGGCAAGATATCAGCCTCTCCCTTTTGTGTTGCATTGTCGGCTGTAAGGTTCAAAACTGAATAAGAGTCGTGAAAGCAGTTTCTGTATTGGGAGTCAAATAATTTCAAGTCTATCATATGCAGATAATGATTCTGTCAAAAAGGCAATGTAAATAAAGTTTAAATACTTTTGAACCGTCTATTCCATGATACAAAAGAAAGTGTCCTTGAATTAAATCTCAAGACAACTGTTTTAATGACAAGATAAAACACAGCTGCAATTTCACATCTTAATAAATGGGAAATAATATCAAATTGATTTTGCTTATCTTGGTCTAAAGCTATCTTGCAAGAATGATCAAGAAGTTTCAGTAAAACATTAAGTCTTGGATGGGCTGCTTTTGAAAAGTATAAAGGTATGCTAAAGTCAACAAGTGACAGAAATATCATTGTTTAAGCTTTTCTAATGAGAAAGGAGGTACGTTGGAGTAATGGATAGCGGCTCGGATTGAGGAATCTGAGAGCTGAGTTCGAACTCCAGTCGAATCCATTACATTAACTTATGTACTAATACCCTTGGGAAAGGTATGAATCCTCTTCTCCTCCCTCCAGCTATGGGTGATTAGCAGGACAGAGTGGGTTCTATAGCCTTGGATGGCAACTGGTCTACCGCAGAAAGAAATGACAACCTACTGCAGGAAAAAATCTGCCTTGTCAGTCATGTATCGAAAGATACATGATTGCCTAAGCATGTATTATGGAATGAGAATTAAGTAATTAGTTATTTAAGTGGGAGCGTGTAACTTTTTATTTGCTTTTTTTCCTCATGCTGTAAAAATTGAGAACCATTATTGTAGTTTCAATTCAAGAAAGCAATTATAATTATCACATGTCTGTCATCTCTGAAGAAGGATTTCATGCTGGTGGATGAAACCTCACTCAAACTAATTTTAAGAAGTTTGGATAATGCTGAATATTTAATGAAAACTTACAAGAATTTGAATTCAGATAAATGTTTCCATTTTCCAGCATTCTGTAGAACTTTTCCATTTTGCTTGTGGGGGGGGGTGATTTGTGCTACTCTTTCTGCTTTTTCCTATATTTCCATTTTTATACTTTAACATTCAAATAAATGGAACCAAATTTGTTCAAGTGACTGATTTTTGCTTATCTTGGTCAAAATCTATCTTGCAAAAATGACCAAGAAGTTGCACTAAAACACTGAATAAGTCTTGGACGGGTTGCTTTTGAAAAAGAAATGTATACAAATCAACAATAGTACCAATCCACACTAAAACAAAGATATACATGATGTACATTCTTTCATTTGTGTGGCATGAACTCAAAAACTTCTCGCTCAAATTGGAACATTCCAAAAACCATATGATGGGCATCATCACAGATAACGAGCTGATAGACAAAGGGAAAATGTCCACTGTTAAAAATGTAATCAAGTTGCCTCCAATCTTTGCTACTATCCGCAGCAAATCCCTGAAAATATTTGAATACATTAAAGTTCATTTTCAGGGCTTGCTAAATCGTGTCTTGAGGGTATGGTGCCTAGAGAAAGAAGCAGAGGATAACCAAAATAGAGATGAAGGGACAACATAATTGAGTGGCAGACACTATATAAGCTTTCTCAAGGTCATAATATACAGCAGGGAAATAAGTCATTAGTTTGTAATCTGCTGCAGGTGTAAATGAATGAAGGTTCTTAAAGGTGAGAATATTATGTTGTATTAGAAGACAGCTTAGCACATTAATGGTAAACCTTTAATACATTATGACCAAGTTCAAATCTGAAAGAAATTAATTTAGTTTTTTTTATTTATTTCTTTAATTTTGAAAAATTATTTCTTATATAAAACAAACTCACATCAATCCAACTAAATATGTTAGCTCTATCTCTGATATTGAGTGCTTTCTAATAAGTACTGCACATATATATAATATATTGCACACACACACACACACACATATACATACATACATATACACACACACACACACACACATATATATATATATATATATATATATATATATATATATATATATATATATAATTTTTTTTTTTTTTTTTTTTCTGGGATTGCTACATTCTGAGTTTAGCTCTTTAGAGATTCATGATACAGGTAGCAATGACGTGAATTTTGACTCCATCCATGTAACCTGTGTCTTCTCAACAGAAATTGTTTTAAGATGGTATTAACCACAATTATTTACCATCTTTAAGGATCACGTACTGATGTTATTTTGTTTTCATTTACACGTGGTCTTTTTGGGTCGGACTAAATAAAAGTTTCACAGTAAAAAGGCAAAAGCAAATTTACTGTTTGTTAGCAATCCAATGTTTGCAAAATTTGCCAGACGTGTTTACATTTTTATAATTAATTAATTAATGTTCTTACTTTTTTAATATTTAAAAATTTATTTTAAGCTTAAATTATATACTTTTTAATTTTGATTTAAATTTTTTTTCAATTTTATTTTTTAATGTAATTTTGATATTTTTTTTAATATGGTTTAAATAGCTGGGCAGACTGAGTTTTCTAGCCTTGGATGGCAGTCAGTTTAAGAGAAGGAAAACTCAGAGTATAGTGTACACATACTGCAAATTGTAAGTAAAGCATTTCTTGCATTGAAGCTTGACCTAGACATTCACGGCATCTGAACTTGCAGTAACCATCCTGGACCACTGCTAGTTGCTGGATCCAGGAAAGGATGTCAAGAGGGTGAGTCTGAACCTGTGCAACCTCTTACTTACCAGAAGAAAAAAAATAAAATCACTTGCTGTTCATTGAAAGGAACCATCATCATCACATGAGGGGGATAGCAAATTATTGGTTATATATATATATATATATATATATATCCAATAATTTGCTATATATATAATGTGTTTCATTTAATATCCGACTTAATTTCAATGGCACTGATCTGTCAGTCAGGTTAGGAAAAATCTCTTAAATAGATTTACCATTACCTGATAAGTAGATCTGTGTTTGAATTTTTTACTTATCTATTCACTATTAATGCTCAGTTTTTCAATATTGAGTACATTATTTATAAAAATATCCTCGTCTTAAACTTGTTATTCTCCAGGAATATAATGGTTGACTGGTTTTGTTAGTTACATATATTATTGAAATACAAAAAATAAAACCTAAGCAGCTTCTAAAGGAGCACACTTGAAAAGATACAGAAAATTGAGTTCTTTTCTTTACTGTGTCTCTTTTCAAGTGTGTTGCTTTTGGAGATATATATATATATATATATATATATATACACATATATATATTATATATATTAGGTTGGTGCAAAAATAATGACGTAAGAATGTCGTTTTTTTGACGTAAAAAATACGTCAAAAACGACATTATTACGTCATTATTTTGCACCAACCAAATAGAAAAATTTGAGTAATTTAATTTATTTGTAACAGTTATTTCTGATGAAAGATTGAGGGCAATCTGAATATATATATATATATATATATATATATATATATTTCATAAAATAAAACATTATTTTTTTAATTTGCAACTTTTTTCTATATATACATATTAAGAAAGTATACATGGCTTCTCATTATACATACATATACATACATATATATATATATATATATATATATATATATATATATATATATATATATATTTTTTTTTTTTTTTTTTTGTGTGTTTTTAATATATACTCTGGTATGGGGATTTTGGAGCTGGCATTGTTGAACTCTTTTGCCCGTGGCGTTTTATGCTATTTTTATTCTGCCATTTAGCTCCTCTTTTTTTTCTTTTTTTTTTTCATTTAAAAAAATTGTTAAATATATTCTGGTGATTCACCCCCCACCTGCTAATTTTTTAGTGATTTTTACCGCTGTTCCATTCTTTTGCCATTTGGGCATTCTCTCTTTTTGGTTGTTGAGTATATTATATATGTATTTACCAACTAACCTTATTAGGACATCTTGGGTTATTCAAAGGTGGGAATAAAAGGCCCAGTTCACTGAATACCTGAGGAATGACTGCCTGAGGAATGCATGACTGCAATGTAGTTGTAGTCAGTCAGGTTTCTGCACCAGAAAATTATCAAATATATATATATATATATATATATATATATATATATATATATATATAATTGTTATTTATTTTTAAAGTAGAAAACTATTTTGTTGAATATGTGTTTTGCCATCGCTAGATAGTCTTCCTCAGGATAGAATGAAAGAAATCTGTGTATGTGTGTACTTCAGTATTAAACTAATGTTTTTCTTCCACTAGGCTGGCAACCATTGCTCAAAATGAAAGAATAAGATTGTGTGGCTTTTGCTCTGAAGCTGTTATTTTAACAAAACGTTTTTCCACTTTGATTCATTAGGCTTTTGTTTGGATTTTATATAATACTGAGACACACATGCTACTTCAGACATTATTTTTCATGGATAACTATTTAGTTAGTCGCCTCCTTTTTTTTTTTTTTTTTTTTTTTTAAACCCATGTGTAATGCGTCTATACATAGCACACTTATTAAAGAAAATGTGTTGCAGCAGGGTTTGAACAGGTGTCCCACTTTCTAGAAGAATCCATTGTCTGATCCAACATGTATTAGATATGGGCTAAGTGGTCAAGGCATGCCAGATCAGATAGAGTTTTCTACAACAAAAGAGAGCAGATTTTATTAAGTTTTTTTTCAAGTGTGCAGGCTAATGGACATTTGTGGGGGCGGGGGGGTCATCTACTCAAACATGGATATCCATTAAAAATAATGTTTGGAGTAATAAACATGTTGGATTAAGACTAAATCCAGTAATTCTTTAGACACACACACACGTGTGAATATTACCTCAGTTTGATACCTCAGCATGCTCTTCAAACATATTTGTGTCAAAATAGGGGTAGTTCAAAAGACTTAAGACACTTTTTTTTCTTTTTAAACTTTTTGGCTATTGTTGCTCTATTTCTGCTAATTGAGCACTTTCTTTACAAGAAGCTGCTCACCATTAAATGTTTAATTTTAGTAATTTATGTTTTTTTTTTTTGTTAAGTATAATACACTTGTGTTTATATATATATATATATATATATATAAATAAGAAAGAACAGTAAGATATATAATCCGGTGTTCTTAGATATTTTTATTTTTACAAAATAGTGCTCAATGTAAATTTACAGAGCATTAATATTATAAATTGATTTATTTAAAATATGTTTTTTTTTTCGGTACACAGTTCTAACCATGTTTCAAAAATGGAAGCTAAAAGCTACGAATTTAATTTTGTAATTGAATTAAAGACATTAGTTCCATTTCATCCTCAAGCGAATTTTGGAGTAACTTTTAAAATTCCAGTTTTGAAACATGGTTAGAACTGTAGTGAAAAAAAAAATATTTTAAATAAATCAATTTATTTATTTATATATATATATATATAGTTTTAAATTTTTAAATTAGCATTTTTATTATTTTTTTTCTTTTTCAATATTAACTGGCTGGTAAATGTCCATTGTAAATCCACCAAATAACACCAGTGTACTCTATTGTTTGTTTACATTTTAGTGCATGTACGGATAGCATCATCTCATTGCTAATTGTCATTGATTATTGGAAAAAAACTTTCTGCTTCAAAATTCATTATGTAATGATAACATTTGAACATTGACCCCCCCTTTTTTTTTTTTTGGACTTATCTACTCTTTATTGGGTTGTTTTGTTGTTGTTTCCCCTCCCTTTTTGTCTGTCTCCTGTGGTTATTGCTTAACTTTATGCATGCTGTTTAGCAAGATGCTATCAGCATTTGCAAAAATGTACTTAAAAACATTAAAATCTTTTTAGACATGATTAAAAAGAACAAAAAAGTGACTCCAAAACTTTGTCTGTTTTTGTTGCGGATGTAATTAATCTAGATTTGTGATTGGTGTCTGGTACGAAGCCACAAGGGAGCCTGAGATTTCAGTCTGACCAAGATGATTGTTGGGTGCATACAAATATTTTCAAAGTTTAGCTTGGTCTGACACAAGGCCAATTAGTGAGGAGGAAAATTATTGGAGTTAAGAATTCCATTAGTACTTGCCATTAGTCTAAATGTATCCTTCCAACCCCTTCCCAGTTTGTCTTTTGCTGATTGGACAAGCCCACACACATTGTTTTGATTACAGTAGGTGCAAAAACTGGGAAAAGCTTGATGTATGTTCACAAAAGGTGAAATGAAAACCTGAATATCTGGGAGCAACATTTGTGACTTCTGTCTTCCCTTTGACTAATATACTCTATATCTCTCTTGCTTTAACGTTCTGACTGCCAATTTTCACCTCCCCCCCCTGCCCATTGATGTGTGGCTTTTTGATTATGCCTTTCTACATCTCCACCAATTAATGGCCTGCAACTCAACTGGCTGAAAAAATGAACATTCCTAACTGTGACTCTTTTATAAGCCTGTGGCCAAAAACTTACAAAATTCCGGCCAAGTGGCACTTGGTCCTGAAAGTTTTCATTCATTTACTCTACTTTCACAAGATAATGAAACATGAAAACAAATGCTATGTTTTAAAATGAGCACTTGAACCCTCTTTTGATTACTCTGTCTGGATTGATGAGTAGGTACAACTGTTGGCATGTCAGTCTAACAGCTCAGCTTTTTCCTCATACCAACTCTCAACATATGGCTGGTAGTGTGAACAAATAGCATTGTTCCCTGCCAAGGATAGACCAGAACTGACTTCCTCAATCAGACTTCATGTTGACGAGCAATCGGAAATCATCCATATCCAGTTTGTTGTCGCTTGACCCCAAATGCTTTTTTTCATTTGTTCTTTTCTTCCTCTTCAGTCAGGTGGGTGTCACTTAGAAAACCTGACTTCAAAGACTTTATCCACCGGCTATAAAACAGAAACAACTGAGAACCAAGTTTTCAACTTTTCGACTTGGATTGACTGTGCATTTCTAGAAAACTCTTGCGATGACTTGCAGGCAGTTCAGAATGTTGCAAGAGTCCCACTATGCTGTTCTCTGTAGTAGAGATATTATAAATTTAAATGCAATATCAATTATTCTTTTATTCTGTTAGTAATGTTCTTTTTCTCTTATTTTTTCACACTTAGTAACCTCATATGTCTTAGTGGCTTTATTTGCCTTGCTTGGGATGAAATGATTAATATATGTAATAGCACAGATCCTGAAGTCATCCACAATGCTATAGAGCAGGGTTTTTCAAACTGTGGGTCATGAGAGAAAAGAAAGAAAAAAAGATGCAAATGAAAGCAAGTGCAGAATATAAACAACTCTAAATGATGCACAGCACTGACAAATCTTTGCCAGTTTTTCACAGAGGTAAGCTTGTATTATATTTTATTTGTCTATATTTCTGAGATGAGGTATTATGTACACTGTTTACATTATTTATTTGGACTATTGTCCTAATCTTTGTGGCCATGTTTATCACAATGTTTCGGCTGTTGTAAGCTTCGGTCTTCGTCAGGTGGTTGGAATATCGAACTGAACTCTTTATTTCACTCACTCAGGTGTGCCATGTGTCCTGGACACATGGCACAGTGGATAAAGGCTGTTAGATCCAGTGACAGGACTCAAAGAGTGTGCATTCAATACCCGGTTAAGGCGGTGGAGAACTTTGAGAGGGGAATTAACAGGAGATAACTGACATCCATTAGACATGGCATGTGGAACTAGAACAGTCTACCCCAGTGAGCAAAATAAAGGGTTCAGTTCGACATTCCAACCACCTGAATAAGGTCGGACCGACAATGGTGATAAAACATGGCAACAAAGATGAGGACAATAGTCTGAATAATGTAAATAGTATATATTTTATGTCTTTTTAAATTGTATGTATGTATGTATGTATGTATGGTATATATATATACACACACACACACATATTTATTTATATATATACACACACACACATTATATATATATATATATACACACACACACACAATTTTTTTTATATATACACACACATATATATATATATATATAAAATGTCTGTTCTCATTGTATTTTGTTTGTCAAACTTTTTGCAGACTGAGTTCTATACCTTCTCTTGCGCAAAGAGACCTTGTGCCAAAATTTAGCTATGATGGTGGGCAATTGGAATTAGCTACTTATGAACAAGCAACCATCCATCTCATTAAATGATTTTTCTTTATTTATTTATTATTTTTTCCAAATATTTATTTACCCTTGTGTCAGAATTTCCTTTAAATTTGTTTTTCTAAAAGTACTAATTTTATATTCATAGAAATAAATAGTACAAACAGATACATGTAATTGGGTGCGGATCAGAAATATACATATAAATGAATCTAGTGAACAGATTTTGTTTTTAATTTATTAAATGTAGGTACAATGAGTTGCAATGCAAAATGTGGTTTTTGCTAGTAGAATTCATCATCCTTTCCCACTTTCTGTTAACACTGAGAAATAAGAAGAGAGTAAATTTGCCTTTTTCACCTCAATCGATGACAATGATATTAACCTGTAGCATTTGTTTTAAAATCATTACTGCCATTAATCTTCTAAATAAGTAAACAGCAAATTGTCTGTCCATCCGTGTGTCTAAAACTCATCTAACTCTGGCCACACTTACTCTACATAGACATATTGTGTTTTTTGGAATCAGGATTATACCAGGATTTAAAATCTGGCCTTCATCTCGTGCTTAAATATCTAACATTGGGATATATGTCCAGATGAGGAAGAAATAATTAAAAATTCAAATTTTAAAATGAATGGAAAAAAAAAAATTTAGTGATTCTAAGTTTTTAATTTATATTAAGTTTAAAGTAACACAAAAACTTTGAATTTAATTTTTTTTTTATTTTAAATTAAGTTTACTTTTTGAATTGAGGAAATCAGTTTTATTTCTTTAAAATGCCAAGGAATCAGAGTTAAATTTTTTGTTTCGTTAAAATAATGTATACAGTAAAATAATAGATCTTAAAAAAAAGTCGATTATTGTTATTTTGTAGTACTGTACTTTAAAAAATAATACCAGTTTCTTCATAAGTCATTAATAGTGGAATTGTCTCTTGATTCCTCCCCATAACATGTTAATGTGCCAGACTTAGCAAAGATTGTTGTATTGCTATTGTAAATAAGATTTCTACTGTTTTTGCAATTATAAGATAGAGTTTGACTTTAAGCATGTTATTATTCCAAAATTTATACATATGTCTTTCATATTCCATGTCACTTCAGGATGTGGTCAATCATGGACCTCCAAAACTTCCTGTCATATTTTTTTTTTGCTTTGCTATAAATAACTTTTGAACATTTAGCATTCTTGCTCAGTCGTACATTTACATAAACTTGTTTGGTAGATCATTAACCATTTCCCCTGTCCTGTGTGTGTTAAATTCTCTAATGCCTCTTTCCTTATTTTGAGTTCCAGAAATTTCGACCATCTCTTTCTGATCCCAAGTATGTGTCTTTTTCATTCACATTTTCCTTAAGACTTCCTTATAGCTCACATGTTCAGTCAATGGTTTTATTAACATCCTTCTGTGAAGAAATTGTCTAACATTCACTGCCATATAGGAGATTGACATTACATAACAGTTAATCAATCCACTCTTTGGTTTTAACAAAATTTTCTTGTTGCTTTATACTTTGTTTAGCCTCCGGAAGGCATCTTTCACTATTTTAAGCAATTTCAGATCTATTATGACACTCATTTTCTGATTGTAAGTATCGGATCGTATTTTCATTAAAACCTCCTTTTTGCTTAATTTTTTTTTTTAATTTAATTAATTTTTTTTTTTGCATGTGTCTGTGATACACTATTTACATTATTCGGACTATTGTCCTCATCTTTATTACAATGTTTCAGCCCTTGTATGCTCCGGCACTCTTCAGGTGGTTGGAATGTCAAACTGGACCCTTTATTTCGCTCACTGGGGTAGACTGTTCTAGTTCCATGTGCCATGTTTTAATGGATGACAATTATCAGTTATCCACTGTGCCATGTATCCTCAAGGACACATGGCATAGTGGATAAAGACGTTGGTTAGATCCAGTGACATGACACAAAGAGTGTGAGTTCAATACCTGGTTAAGGCAGTGAAGAACTTCGAGTGGGGAATAAACAGGAGATAACTGATAACTAATATCCATTAAACATGGCACGTGGAACTAGAACAATCTACCCCAGTGAGCGAAATAAAGGGTTCAGTTTGATATTCCAACTACCTGAAGAAGGCCAGAGCATACAACGGCTGAAACGTTGTAATAAATATAGCGACAAAGATGAGGACAATAGTTCGAATAATGTAAATAGTGTACATAATACCTCATCTCAGAAATATAGACAGATTCTGTCTGTGATATTCTGAGCACATGTTTGTATAACGATAAGTCTGTTCTTCATCTCTGAGATTGTCCAGCATTTACTGCTATATGGTAATGTAATGGCAGGCTGCTCAGTATCCTAGTATGCCTGTTGCAGGTGCCTGCTCAGGCACATTTATGTTTGTTCAACACCCATATTGAGTGGACATTTGTTAGGTCATTTCTTATGTGGGATAGTGCAACCAAACTTTCCTTGAAAAGCATCAGTGTTTTTTAGTTTTGGAAACAGGGTCCCAATTAGACAGAAATGGGGGTGATATGTCAGTTCTTACTGATTTATCACAGCCTACGAAGTTGATAGACAAATATTGTTCTCCTCTGGCTGTAATCATCAAGGCCACATTCGTGAAAGACAGGTTGCTGAAAAAAATAAATAAATAAAAAGTCTACTCAAACACATGTACTTGCCAAATATCATTTCAAGTTACTTTCTGGGGGGTGCCTTTGCTGGGAAAGTTTCAATTAATATTAGCTCAAGCCCTAAGTGGGGTCATCCTTCCAGGAGTGGGCTGGGTTTATTGCCCAATACCTGAGGTGTCTCCAAAAGGGGAAGTATCAAAGGGGCTTGAGCAATTTTTCCACAGTATTTTAGAAAAACCCACTTCAAACTGACCTTGTGTCTCATTCGGAAGTGATGTGGACGCACTGAATTTTGCACTGTTTACTCTAATGCACTGCATGTGATTGACTCCTCTACTCCACCTTGGCAGCATGATTTATAAGCAATTAAATGATTTTTTTTTTTTTTTTTTATCTGACACCATTTCTTATTACTATAAATGTTATATCTAACAGGTATACATGTTTGAGTAGACATTGTTTGTTTTTTTTATTTTTTTTTTATTTGAACTTTAAAAATTCTTAAATTCCCAAAAAACTGTTCTAAGAAAAAAGTTTTATATAAATTTTAACTTTACAGTCTATTTGCATGTCTAATTTTTTATCTGTCATCTGTATCCATATCTTGTAACAAGGATATGACTAGAGAGTAAATTGAATAAGTCTGGTGAGAAGACACATCCTTGCTTTATGCCCCTTTCTATTTCTGTGTATTTACTTGATTCATTCAGTCCTGTTTTATACAGAAATACACAAAGTAGGGATGCTACAGAATCAGTAGCCTGTGAGATAAGCTTGATAATCATCAGTACACTGCAAACACTTAGGATTCAATAGGTTCACCTATCATCCAGTTCACACTCCTCCCCAGTCTTTTGAACAAGAGTAGAGGTTTATCCTGTTTAGGATTAGGTTTCTGGTTCTTTCTAAAGTCTACTTCAATGTCTGCCTAAATTCTGAAATCTTATTTACTATTTATTTTTTTTTCCTCAATAGGGGTAGATAAGTTCCCCTATCGTTCAGTTCACACTCCTTCTTGGTCTTTTGAACAGAAGTAGAGGTTTATCCTTGTTTCCTGTTTAAGATTGGGTTTCTGGTTCCTTCTCCTAAAGTATTTTCATTCTTTTTCACTCCCTGTAGCCCCTTGCATGTTAGCAGTATTATCACCTTGGGTAGGGTGAATTGATTAAAAAAAAAAAAGACAAGACGTTAAAGAATTTCAACTTGCAGCTGATATTGTTCTTCTACACTCTTTCCAAACTCTTGTTGTGGGGGTACCGTCTCTTGTTATAGCAGCATCTAAATACCTGACTGTTGGCACTGATGATATTATTATTTTTTTCCTGAGCTGACTTCTATTCCATCTGAATTAAATCTGGCTACTCATCTGTCTGTCAGGTCATGGTGCTCATTGTAACTTCTACCTTAGGATTGATGTTGCAGACAAACTAACCTGCCCACCTCAACCAAATAATATAGCAATGAAATCTATAGCTTATATTGCCTTCTGTTAAAGCACCCCCCCCCCGCACAAAAAAAACAGGACTCTGACTGCAACATTTTTGTAAGCAGACACCATTTATCTGGTAAAATTGACAGAAATTCTTCAATACAAATCTTATAAAACATTTTTCATCAGGGTTAATTACATACAGGGACCATATTTAGCTTTGGTGATGACAAGGTGGATGGATATTATTTATTTATTCTTAGTATCATAAGATCAACTTTTAATTTAGGTTGATTTTTTTTTTTTTACTGTTTGGATTATTTATTTCATTACTAGTTCCATTTTACAGTCTTTGGTTGTTTAATTGCAATAGAAAGAAGGGTAGCATTACCAGTTGAAGGAACAGAACTACTAATTTTAGTAGCACTCTGCTTTCAAATGTAGCCTAATTTGAGGATGCATCCCCCGCCACAAACGTTCAGTGTCCACTAATCCTATAAAACAAAACCAATATTTCCAATATTGGTAAATAATCCATTAAACATACCATTCGGATTGCACTGCTGAGAAAAATCTTAATATGGATCAGGTGGTTAGATTCCTAGTGTCTCAGCTTCAGTCACTTTTTCATTGCTGTAAAGTCGATTCCACCGTGCATTTTCTATAAATACTTTCATGGCAATTGTTAGAATGAGATCTTTGCGATGGTACCTAGACTTTAATTTAAAATGAATTTAAGCACCGTACTGGATTGGCAACAAGGTCTCATCAATTTACAGCTGAGTTTGCTAAATGTAACCATATATTTTTTTTTTTTTTGCACTTTTTTCTGGCTCCATCCTTTCCAGTTAACTTTGCATTTAAAAATTTTTTGATGATCAATGTTAATTGTTATCTATTATCTTCCTGATTACACTTCTATTGTTCTTGCTTCTTAGTAAGGTTTCTGTTCTCTAATTTTTTCATACTCAGTAAGCTCTTTATTGCCTTGCTTGGGAGGAATTTGCTTTAAAAAAAAAAAAAAAAAATGAATGAATTCAATAAAATTAAAAAAGACTGTTGAGTCTCAGAGAAATGCATTTTTTTTTTTTTTTTGAAAGATTCATTGTAGATTTCATTAAAATATTCTAAGACAGACAGCATAAGGAATTTAATCGAAGATATATTTGGGGTCTTTGTACATATAAAACTGAAGCCGAGGTGGAGGGGGGGACTTTTCATCTTGCCTTTTTTCTTGAATAGCAAACGTTTCTATTGGAGAATCCCACCCTCTTGCCTCGGCTGAGATCACATTATATGGAAAATTTGGGTAGGAAATTTATAAATTCATCAAAGGAATGTAAATCTTGAAGAGTGGGTTAATCTGACAAACGATTTTTTTTTTTCTTCTTGTTTTCAATTTGCTGTTCCAGGAATTGGATGTAGATTTTCTTTTGTGGACTTGACGAAGGCAGGAAATGCCCACCTGGATGCTGCAAAGTGCTGTAGTTTTCATAATGTTGCAATAATTCCTCACTCATGTCTACAAAAAAAAAAAATAATATTTATTTAAGCAAAACATTGCTTGGTTAATTTAATGACATCTGATAGCAATCAATAACTGACTGATTGAATTTAAGAGACCCTCCTATTTATTAAAATTTTAGGACAGAAAACAATGCATGTTGTGAAAGTATGTTAGTATATTCTGTTACCTTAACATTCCATAATAAATCTTTAATTCCAGTAGCCCTGTTTATATTACTTTGTTAAGAGTACATACTTATGGATACATTTTAATTATTTCTTACTGATCTAATAAAAGAAAAGAAAATAGGTTTGTTTTTTTTTTTTTTTCCTTTGACCTACCCTGTTTATTAAATTTTGGGAAATTGAAAGACCCCCATCTTAGATATTCAAGAGTAGATAGGTAGACGCAGGTCTTGTTTTATACGAGAGTAAAAAAAAAAAAGAAAAAAAAGTGGACTTAAGTTGTGTTCAGTAAGTATCCCTCTGGAAGGTGGCCTCTTAATTATTGGCATTCAACATATACCAAGAACTGCTTAAGAAACTTTTTACAAAAAGTTGGAAGTGAGTTTATCAATAAAATGTAGCTTCATAGAATGCAAAGGGTTCCTGGGAGTGAAAGGGAATGAAAAGACTTAGGAAGCCAGATGGCAATTGGTATTGCAAACAAGAAATCGAAATGGAGTTTCACAGGTGTGGGGTTGTGGGGTTAGAGAAAATACTATTAGAGTAGAACTTACGGTTGCATCTAATTAGTTCAAAAGTAAAATTTAGTAGCACTTTAAATTCATGCAGACGATACACTAAGGAGAACAGCTCATCAGAACCCTGTTTTTTTTTATACAATTATCTTACCTGGTTAGTACCTAGATGAGTGACTGTTTTGGAATACGAGGTGTGTTATATTTATTTACACATAAATGCACTTGGGAAAGTTATAAATGTTAATATCACTAAAAAAAAAAAAAATCTTACAATATAAAATTATTTTTTGATTTTAAATAACCTGCAATGTGATAAGCCATAAAGAACAAATCAATCAATCAATCAATCAATCAATACAAAATGAAGAGAAAAAGGACCATCAGCCTAATTCTGTGTGTAACACTTGCCAGATTAAAAAACAAAAACAATGCAGTGATTTAATAAATTCAGAGTTATGTCCCTTTTGTACTGAATTTCATATCAAAATATACAGTGATTTAATAAATTCAGAGTTATGTCCCTTTTGTACTGAATTTCATATCAAAATATACAGTGATTTAATAAATTCAGAGTTATGTCCCTTTTGTACTGAATTTCATATCAAAATATACAGTGATTTAATAAATTCAGAGTTATGTCCCTTTTGTACTGAATTTCATATCAAAATATAAAAAAAAAAAAATAATAATCAAGCAAGGGGTTACTGGGAATGTAGAAGGAACCACTTCTCCTACCATTTCTTGTTTTAGTCACTATATTTTGGCTACTACACCTGTCCCACCTGGATTCCAAATGTTGTCTTATGAATAAGGACCAGTATTCTTATCTATCTAGTCCTGGTTGATTGATTTCTTAATTATTTCAACATGAAATAACCCATTATTCTTTTAAATCTTATGTTTGGCTCCTTTTGGTGAGAGATGGATCTTGTCTCACCAAGTGGGCCCCTTATCGTTGCTCTTTGATCCATGCTAAAGAGACCAAGATAAGAAATAGGATCAAATAGCTCCCATTCACCAAACCCTTTAGATTTCATAATAATAGAATGGAACTTTCTAGAAGTCTCTAGAAACTTCTACTGGGTTCTAGAGGGTACAAAAAACATATATAAACAGGAGTTTGTGCCAACTAGCTAGTTGCCTCCTGAATCCACAGCCACGACTACTGAGGTCGACTCCGGTCCTTTTGATTCATGAACAAATCTTTGACCGAAAGGATCTAAGTTCTGACAGTCCTCGAAAAGAAAAGACTATCGATAAATACTTCACCGTTTTCCCTTGATATTATTGACCAAACTCCCTTATTTTATATACATGTGAATATCTAACTATTTTTCTAAGAAGAAAATAATATGATTCTTTGACTAGTGATGAATTTCCATCCGTTGTCGTAATCTTAACTGTATTTGGATTTCCTCTCCCACTCCGTCATATAGCTACATGTTTAGCCAACTACTTTCTGGGCTCTTGCATGCTTAGTAGCTTGTTAGCTTTTCTTATCTATATTATTTAAACTTCAGCCTGACTGTTTATAAAAAAATATTGTATTATATGTTAAATAAAACCCATTTTTCATTATTATATGTAATCTTTGCTTCAATTTTAATTTCAAAGAATTTCAACTTATTTTGTGTTGTGCCAGCCGTAAAATGACAAAAAAATGGAGTGGTAGCAGAACACAATAAAAAGAAATGATATCAGATGGAGTAAAAGGTTGATTTTTTGCTACCCAATAAGCACCACAATAAGAGAAGATCAAATAGTGGGGTTTGCTGGTAAGACATGACAGAAAACAGCACAGTCATCATGGAAGGAGGATTTGGGAAGGGCTTTTGTTCTGCAGTGGATTAATGGTAGTTAATGATAATCCTTAGCTTTGTGGTGTCAATCTCTACAGATTACAGAAAGTATCACCATGTCCCTCACTTCAAACAAACCTAAAAGAAATGTGTGTAAACTCTTTTTTTGAGTCACAGATCCTATAAGGATGAGTCCTTCATAGACAGGCAAGCAGATACTAACATTATTTGGACTATTGTCCTCACAGTGTGAGTTCAATACCCGGCAGTGGAGAACTTTCAGAGGAAAATTAACAGGAGATAACTGACATCCATTAAACATGGCACGTGGAACTAGAACAGGCTACCCCAGTGAGTGAAATAAAGGGTTCAGTTCGACATTCCAACCACCTGAAGAAGGCCGGAGCGTACGACAGCCGGAACATTGTAATAAATATGGCAACAAAGATGAGGACAATAGTCCAAATAATGCACATAATATCTCATCTCAGAAATATAGACAGATACTAACAGTCCAAATGGTTTTTCACAATATTTGTAGGTGCATTTCTCCACACACATCACTTTTCAGCCAGCCATGCTTGAAAAAAATTGTCAATTAATCCTCACGAGTATATAAGAAGATAATCAAGCCATGATAAATTAAAATTATCACTTGCTTTTATGGAGTGGCAAAAGATGGTGGTCGTGCAAATAATGATGACATGTTTAAATGGTAAACATGAACCTAACAGCAAGTCAAGAAACGCCTGGCAGTTGGCACTGTAAGTAGTGGCTGGGTGCATTTTTTCTTTTTTTTTTCTTTCTTTCTTTCAATGGGAAACCATTGATTTGGACAAGGGCTGTATAGCAAATATAAATGTTAATTATTATCTGATCCTCACTGACCTGAAATTCATCCATGGACCCCCAGGTTAAGAAGCACTGGTGTAGAGTAAATTTGTTTTTTTTAACAGAATGGAATCTTTCACTTTCAGTGTGGGGAATGAAGAAAAGTTACTCACCTTTGGGAATGACTCCATCTGTTTCCCCAAAGACGTGGAGAGTTGGAATAGTAACTTTTGTCTCATACAAATACTGATGCTGCTGAGAATTGCTTTTAAAAGATGCAACCAGGATTGCAAAATCAAATTTGATGGCACCATCTGCAAGACAAAATGATAACTCTTCTGAAGGGATGCGAAAATGTTTAGGAAATTTTACTGTTTAGGAAAAAAAAACAAAAAAAAAACATTACAAGTCCTAATACCTAGTTTCCACCGTCTTCAACGGAGTCAACAGGTACTATAAAGAGTCTTGCTCATTAAAAGGTAGTGGTCAAAGTTCATATTAAATTCAGTTCAAATTTTGGCAACTTGCATGTGAAAATCAAGATGCTTTTGCTGAAAGTCATAAGCAGTGTACAGCATGTTAACAATTTCTATGGCAGAAAAACTAGAAACTTGTAGACAAGTCAGCCTTTAATTTCAGTTTAACAAATCATTAACTATTAATGCTTACCAAAAAAAAAAAAAAAAATGGGGCAATGATTGGGTGGGGGGCTTCACGCCACGATAAGCACTTCCTCTACTCATTGGAGGCATGGTTGGGGCTAAAGGTCAGTAGGTTATAATCAAAAGGTCAGCATAAATGCCTTACCAGTTTTAAAGTGTTCAAAAACATGATACAGCAGCTTGCATAAGTAGTGGCTGATCCGTGTGGTGAAATTAGTGCCAACCTGTACATAGTGTCTGGCAAGCAACTAAGAGTTGTTTTGCCTTGAAATAGAACCTTACAAGGAGGTGTTGAAAGGTTTTTTGTTCAACCAAAAAGGGAATGGCCTATTTCATCTAACTCACAAATCGGACACAGTTTTTCAAATTTTCTGAGCTATTTAACCAAAAAAAAAATTATCCAACATGAAGTGAAATGCTGACTTTGGTAAGTTGGTTGGGCAGAGAACTTTTCAACACCCCCTCACTTTTTATCTGGAGAGGAAAAAAAATAAATTACCTGGGTTCAGTTGTTGGAGGCTGCAAAGAAGAGACACAAGAGCAGCACCTTGACTAAATCCCAAAACACCATCAAATGGACCCTGGAAAACAAGGTAGTCATTTTTAAATAGACTTAAAGGTGTAAATAGCTAAAAAAAGCAAAAAAAAAGTGGGGGGGGATTCTTTTATCCCTGTGTAGTCATTTCCAGAGATGTGCAAAATGCCTGACAAAACACAGATTGGTCAATCTATTCAAACTTCTGTGGATAGCAGGCAAGTCTCAGAGATGGATCCTCCTTGAGTGCCTCACATTTTTGGCCTTGTGTGACATAACAGAACTCGGCTATGGCTTATAACACTGATAATGTAAAGTGGACTGTGAATGATTTATATGAGTTTGCATCGTCTGGCATTAGTAAAGCCTAAAAATAAAATTTTCAAAGTTGCCACACTCTGACCATAGGGAAGTGACACAAATAAATGAATAATTAAATAATATTTTATTTTGGCTTTAAAAATGATCCCTTTTAAAAGTATATAAAAATATATTAAAACGAAGTGCAAAGACATGCGAAAAAATTATAACCACTTTAAGGCAAGTAATAATCTTTTTGCCTATCCTTGCACTTCCTCCCATTATTTATATATCAAATAACAACTTAAAAGAGACTGTTTGACCAACACAAAGACTGACCAAAATTCATGTTAAAAAAACAAATAAAAAAAACAAATGAAGACTTCAGACAAAAGTTCATTTTCTCCATCAAGACATTCATTTCTGTAGTTCACTGTTACCAGCAAGCAGAAAATTATTTTTCTCCTCACGATGGCCATGTTGGCTGAAACTAGTCGAGGAATCTAAATGAAATAATAATAAAAATGAAGGAATATTAATATACAACCCAGTGTGTCTGAAGATTTTAATTTTTTAATATTTTTTATTGTTCAAAATATATATATATATATATATATATATATATATATACACACACACACAAAATTTTAAAGCCATTAATGACTAAATGAAAACTTTTGGGATTAAGTGCCACTTTATATATAAAAAAAAAAGGGGGGGGGGCACCTCATATAGGTGTAATGGTTAGCAAGCTTGTCTCACTAAAACTCGCTAGAACAACTATGACTAAGTAGTAAGTTTGATCCTCACTGGGTACCCAATACTTTTGGCCTTGTGCCACATCTAAGCTATGCTTGGAAAATAACTATGAAAAAAAAAAAGCTAAAAATAATGAGAGCTTGGTAGGAATAAATAAGACCCAAAGCAAGAAAGAAAAAGAAAAAAAGAGGGGATAGAATAAAATTGGGTAGAAGTAGAAATGATAAGGGGGTGGGGGGAGAATAAGGGTAGATAAAACTGAGGGAGGAAATTTGGTGGCAGAGAAAACACCCCCCCCCCGGTAACCACCACCACTACACACACACACATACACAAAAAAACAAACAAAGCCCCAAACAGTGACTGACCTTTTCCAGAAATGTTTGCTTGACAACTTCTAATGATTTTTCATAGCCTTTGGCACAATTTGTTTTATCTTGGGCTTTGAAGTAATCATCTTCACGGGAAAACCACCAGCCTCTCTCGTCAAGATCTGAAATGCCAAAATACAATCATATTCAACAGAATAGACACTGCTATCATAAAGCTTTACAAATATGTAGACAGCACCAAAAGTTCTGGGGCAAGGCACTATTATTCTGAGAATCATTCAGATTAATATTCACATCTTTATTTTTTGATCATCATTAGTTCTCTGGTCTTCTTATTTGTTTAACACTTAACATTTCCAAGTAGAGATGTAACAATAACTTAAAGTGTTAAACAAATTTTTGTTGCTTTGATCAAGGACTGGATGGATATTGGAGAAAAAATAAACATTGAAGGTTATCGGGTGCAACAGAGACTTGAGGAAGGGTGGAGAGCCCAACTACCAAAGTGTACAGATCAAATTCTGTTTATATTTGTGTGTGTGAATATTTCACCCACGGAAGTGTGGTCTGATGAGCTAGGGAAAAAGAAATTCCCTGAGGAAATAAATTATAACCAATGGACTCTTAAAGTTGTCTGTTTTCATTGAATATATATATATATATATATATATATACATATATATATACACACAAACACACACACACAGGTAAAATAAATTCAGTAGTTGTATAATCCAAGCAGGTCCTAGGAATATTAAAATTAATCCAGAAAAAGATAGCTTGATGTCTTTTATTTGTACAGCACAATATTTGAATAATCAAAAAAAATTTTTACCTGATAGGGAATTGGCTATTTTGGCAGACAATAAGTGGTCATCTGTCTTTTCAATTCCAATATGGTTCCATGAAAAGACACACAACCACTTTTATTGTTTGCTGAAATAGCCTATTCCCCACGAGGTAAAACGAATTTTATATATATATATATATAATTATTTATTTGAAAATTATAACATAAATATGTTATAAAATCACTACAAAAATAGCCATTTTGTTTCAACACTTCTGCTGTCTTATGAAGTGTCACTTGATAAGACAGCAGAAGTGTTGAAACAAAATGGCTATTTTATAACATATTTATGTTATAATTTTCAAATAAATAACTGTATTTGTTCTACTCTGTACTGAGCACTCTTTTAAGAATTGTATTTGTTGGTTATTGGAATTTATTCCATATACACCAATCCTATACTTATGTATGTGTGTGTATATATATATATATATATATATATATATGTGTGTGTGTACACAATTTCTAAAGAATTAATGGATTTATTCTTCAAACATTACTTTTTTTTTTATGGATACCCATGCTTGAAATAAACGCCCTGTTTTTTATTTTAACCCTTTAGCATTCAGTATGCTCCAACCTGCCCCATAAATATTGGCTCTTAAAGTCTCACTGTATGACTTCCTGCATCAATGATGTCATCATATATTATGACAGAGTCTACATGGGGCAGGTTGAACACTGAAAGCCAATATGTTGAATGCTAAATAGTAAAACAGTATGTATTATATCTATCAGTCTGTGTACTCGAGAAATCTTAATAGAGAAAATGTGCTCTTCCTGGTAAGGTTCAGACCTACGTCGTTCTTTGTAGGAGAAACCACCATTAGGTCCAGTGTGCCTTAGACTGCTTGGCCCTAGGGAGCAAACAGCCCTGCCAAGTTTTATTTTCTCTTTTAAGGAAAGCACGTTTCTTTATTTTGATTTTTCTTGTATCCAAAGTGTAAACAAAGCAATTTCTAAAGAATTAATGGATTTATTTTTAATCTGATATTTTTACTATTTCAAATGTTACATTTACTTGAAGCCAGAGAGTACGTTCTGTTTATTAAGATTTCTCGAGAGCACACGGCACGTCAATAGACCTACGACACAAATTTAAACAAAAAACTCGGTATTTCAGACACAATATAAATTGTCCAGACAAACAAAAAGTAGCAAATACCTTTATGATTTTCCGTTTCACTTTCCCCATCTTCTGTTTTATGCGGAGGTACAAGATTCGGAGCACTTAAAAAAACTGCCAAAACAAAAATCAGTCTGAATTGGAAAGAATTTAATCAACAGCAATATTTGGAAAAATCACTTCAGATTATGAAATTCAAAATTTAAACAAAAATTGTAAGAAATAGTACAAATATATTCTGTTTTGGCTTCTATAAAGGGGATCAATTTACATAGCAAACTCTACCCCTGTATTATCTTTTATAAATTTTAAAAGAAGAAAGTGATTTGTGATTTAGTGTGGTTAATCTATAGTAATTTGAAAAAAATAATTATTTCTTGCCTCTTATAAAACTTGAGCCACCAGTAATTTTTCCTCCTTTATTTCAGCTATTTTTTTGTTTTTGTTTTTTGTAGCTGATATTGCGTTTGTGGAAACAAACTTCAAACTTGGACCTCCATTTCCACAAAAAAAAGAAAAGAAAAAAGTGTGTCAAAAGGACAGGTTTTCCATTGATGACACTATTATTTTAAAAAGTGATGATTAGAATTGTAACAAAACATATGATGAAAGTGAATTTATACATTTCTTTTTAATTCTTGAGAATTTACAACAAAAATATTAAACACTAGCAGTAGAGCCTGGCATTGCCCGGGGATGTAACAGTAAGAGATAGATCAAGTATTGACCATCATAAAGACTGAAAAATAAAATTGACAAAGATTATTGTTTAAGGTTGACAGACACGCATGTCTTAATTAGTTTTTTTTTGTTTTGTTTTTTTTACGAATTGGTCAAACCCAAACCCAAACTCAAACAAAAACATTGTTTTCAATCGTTATGAGTCTATCGATTGGTGAATAGAATTTTATTATAAACAATTGTCTTGTAAATGGAATTTTTAAAGCATCCTGAATGTAAAAATAAAGAAAAAAGTGTGCAAGACATTATAAGAAACACTACCTGCCGAAAAAAAAGAAAAAAGAAGTGAAGTTTTGTTGAAATCGGTTGAAAAATGTAGGAAAGCTGATCTGGGTTTTATAATAAGTATAACTCGATATGAGTTGTCCCCCTTTCATTCTTGCGTTGCCTCTTAATTGTGTTTTAAAATTGATTTTGTGCAAAAACAATTGTTTTTTTCCAATTTTTGGCACTCTCAGAACCACCGCAAGGTAATTTTACGTAGTCCTGTGAAGTTTTGTTGAAATCGGTTGAAAAATGTAGGAAATTTGATCCAATATATAAACGTACAGACACACACACACACAAACTGGGTTTTATAATATATATATGATTATTTAATTATTACATTGTTTATTTTCAAGAATAATTTTATATTTACAATATTCTAAAAACTAATATAACTGTATTAAGACTAATGCAATATAATATTTATCATTTACCAATTTATAAAGAAATAAATATAAAAACAATTTTTTATTCATAATCATTTACTAAATTATTAAAATATGTAAACCAATCATAAGGAAATCCTTACTAACCATTTTATAAAGTTTGAATTAATTGGCTGATAATTTGCCAGCAATTCTAATAAATAATGTTTATTATTTTTGTTGCCAATTCTCAAGAACAAAGAAAATGTATAAATTCACTTTCATATGTTTAGGTTTTATCAAAATTCTAATCATCAAATGTAATATTTTCTTGTATATTACAGTTGTCTTGAGTTATATTTTTTTTAGGCTGTGCACATTTTTTATCCTCAATCTTTGCTCTCATGAGAGAGGACTGTAAATCGGTTTAGTGATAGTTGAACATGTGATTAAAAACTGGCAATGTATCTAGTCTTACAGTCCAGCCATGGCTAGTTCAGAGTATGACTTAACATACATTGATTCTAAAAATTTTAAGTCCTACCAGCCATCTCTCTGTAAGCAGGAGGAGTGGTTGTTAGGCTTAAACTCTAAACTGTCATCTGTATACAAGTGCTTCCTGACATCAGTGGTGGAAAAAAGGCTTTGAGCAAGTGAGACCTGAGTGTCTTGATAAAGATCATCTTTCTTTGAACATCATGGACTGGTGCTACAAATTCACAAAGAACTGTACCAAATAACAGAAACCTTATCACTTGAGGACTACCAATAGCAGCAACAACTAAGATGGATAGTACATATTGCATGAATGGAAAATAATGACATAGCCAAGATGTTGATGTTCCACAAAAGGTTAGTAAGGAAACCCCCATCAATATTGGAAAGAACAATAAAAGTTATTGGACTTGAGAAACCTGTTTTCTTGAAAAATTGTTTGTTAAAAGAAAGATTTTATAAATTTCAACCAAAAGCAGTACTGGATGCTCAGTCAATGAATGCCAAATGTTTCCTTGTAGGGAAACGGTTAATATTACCATTAAAAGGTAATTAACCTATATTTTCTTGCATGTAATATTTGTCTTTGTTTTTTCTTTTTTTAGTCATGACATTTGATTAAAGGAACAAAAACTATTTTTTGTAGCCAATTAGTTATTTTGGTATGGTAATGCATTAATTTCCAATGCCGTAGAATTTTATCATAAATAATAATTGATAGTATTTTCCATTGGAAATAATAAAATCCTGCTATTTGTGTGCGATACTGTAATTCTTAATCTATTATTGAACTTTGTTTGGGTTTTTGATTGGTTGTTTTTCTGATGTGTCAATCCTTCTGGGGTCATTTACTGTTGAATTTCATGAGGCACCTAGTGAGGATCAAACACAATACTCTGGCCAACCAGACAAGCTGTGTAAAGCAAAACCCCAATACTGAGTCACCAAAAGTTATACAATACACTTATTCATCATGACCTCTTTGGGATGATAATGTGTTTTCCCTTGACATTTCAGTTCTTCAGCAAACTCCAATTCTTGTACAAAATCTTTTTCATATGAAATACAAAAAAAAAAAATCACCAATTTTATCCATTTTAATGTGGTTAATGAAGATTTCTAGAAATCTGGTCCTAACTTGTTTAATTTAAATAAACTGATTTATAGAATATTTTCTGTCATTAATTCTTAAGCAATTTGAATTCGTTCCAATCATTCATTTTTCTTGTGAATACATTGTCTCAGAATTTCAGATCATTTTATACTATAATCTTCAGTTTCAGTTTCATTAGTAATTGATGGGTCGAGTCGGTCTCCTCAGTAATATTGAAAATCATAAACTGAAAAGTTTTCTACATTTGCCTAAAAATGACAAAATTAATAAAATAAAAATTTGGTGAAATAATAATAAATAAAAAAAAATATGAGATGAAAATTTTATCGCTTTGCGAAAACAAAAAAAAAAAAAAAAAAATTTTTTAAAGCTTAAAACAAAACTATTATGCTAAATCGATATAATTCGAGGGGAAGCAACTGTAGGAAATTAAGGGAGGTAATTACGGCAAAACTTCTAGTCAAGGGCGATAACTACAAAAGGCAGATTAAATCTATTTTGGATATACAAATTTGCGATGTCTTTTACTCTAATTTCATCTTTTTTTTCTTCACGCTGTTGAGTGATGACAACGAATCTAAAAACCAAAAATTGAACACCAAATTTACTAATTTCTAGTGAAATCCCGTTGAAATCTTTATAGGGAATGCTGAAAAGTTTTTTGCCCAACCAAGAAGGGATTTGTGTAGATACCTCCACTGATTTACTAAAAAGGGACTATGAAAAAGGCCCCAAAATGTTTGTTATTATTTAGAGGAAAAACCAAAGTATTTTTTTTTAATTATTTTATTACTTTTTTTAATCCTTTAATACATTCAAAATTTTGGTTAAAAATCTTGTTTTTCTTGCGTCAACAGTGGGATAAAGATATTTTAGCAATGTTTTTGGAGTTTTTATTTATTTATTTTTTTTTTTAAAAAAAAAAAAAAAAAAAAAAGTTAAATTTTAATTTTTATCTTTAGTCTATTGCTGACACAAGTAAAACAAAATTTTTTACCCAAATTTCAAACGTGTTAGAAAGAATTAAAAAATTTAATAAAATAATTAAAAAATACTTTGGTTTTTCCTCTAAATAAAAACAAGCTTTATTTGAAAATTCATGCAAAAATCAAATAATTATCGGATTTCAATGAAATCTTCAGGATTAATCACAAATGAATTAAATTATTTCTGAAATTTTATTTTATTTATTTATCCTATTTTTTTTTTTTTAGAAAATCTTCATAAAAATATTTTATGAAATTTTGAGAAATTAAAATTCCACCCTCTTCAAATTTATATTAGTTAAAAGCAGGACTCCTTGGAGAATTTAAATCATCAATTTATTAGAAATGCTTTTAATTGCTTTTAGAAATAAGATACATTAAGGGCACTATTGTCTTAAGAAAAAAATACTTTTTGATTAATAATGAATTTTTACAAAAATTGTTTTCATTTGTTTTTAATTTTCATTATAATAATTTATAAAGGTTTTAAATTTTAACATTCTGTATTAATTTATGCCTTTTAGATTATATTAAGTGAAAACTATATTTACTAATCATAAATGGATACAAATCATCAAGCATGAATATTTTTGAAAGAATTTTGAATCTTTTTTTATTAGTGTATAAACATGTTGATTTTTTAAGTACAGTCAACCATACACAACATTATCAGAAAATAACTATTAAATTTAAAGCTGAAATTTCTAAAATTCAATAAAACAGACTATGGAGAATATTTTCCTAATTTTTTAAAGATTACTGAGTACTTAAAAATTATTTAAAAAAGGTGTTTATGTCATTTTCTTCAGTTATGTTTTACTGCAGATAAATCTCCATAGAACAATATTAGCTGTTAAACATATCAACACAGCTACCATCAGGGTAAAATCCAGCTACTGTTGGGCTAAAAAAATGTATTTCTGCAATATTTTAAACTTAAAGTAAATATTTGTTTCAAATCAGATTAATTATACTTTAAATCAATTAATATTCCTCAAATAAAGTTTCAGAAATTATTTTATTTATTTTTGAATGATTTTTTAATAAAAAGAATTAAATTGCGATGATATTGCTAAAACTGGTGCTAAAATCAGAAATTAGCAATTGGAAAATAAAAAATAGCTCCTTCCAGTCAATTTAAATTAGTTTTGAACTACAGCAAAGTATTTTGCTTATTGGAAATATTAAATTTAATTTATTAGCTTGAAATTAAAAATAAAAGCTTCAAGAAAGATTTTTCATTTTTTAAAATATTCATTTTAAACCTTAGGTATTTACTTTTCTGGTTTTTGTGGAGGTACATAGATTTGTGTGTGTGCGCATACGAATGCATACACATAAGGATACATCAGTATGCCTGTACCTTAATTATAGTATTAAACTGAATTTTGTAGGCTATAACATCAAGGTTCATCACTGAATTAACTGCATTGATAAGTAACAAATGATTTTTTTCATCACACACACAAATATAAACATTTAATTGACATGTAATTCCAATTAAATGCAGGTTATTGTTGATTTTTTTTCCATACATTGCTCAATATCCTGCAAACAGAACCATATATAATGTAGATGTTATGTTTTCTGTATCTTATTGTAAAAGTGATATACATATATATAGCTAACAGTTAAAGATAGAACTGATTATCACTCTTAAAATTCCATGAAATTTTAATTACCTGTATACACGTCACATTTTTAACAAGATCTAAAAATATTAATATTTATATATATATATATATATATATATATATATATATATATATATATATATATATATATATATATATAAAGAGAGTACTAAAAAAGTTCTCAGGCTGACAAAAAAAGCCTAGCAAAAATGTCATTTGGTCAGATTTTTGGGAAGTGGGTTAAAGGTCAGGCCAATAATAACTTATTAAAAATAACTTTTCAGCAATGTCTTATGTGTGCATATAAATATACATACATACATACATATATATATGTAGTAAGGCTGCCTGAGGCCACGCCTTCTCATTGCACTAGAGAGAAAGATCGGTGCATGCACCAAGGCCAGCGCAACTGATGCTCGGGGAATTTTTGTTCCTTGCCCGGGTGCATGCACTCGGGCTCCACACATTAAACCGACCTTGTGGGGGGGGTGAGTAAATATCTACATATATGTAGTAAAATTTCCAGAACAATTCTGTAGAAAAGACAAGTTGGTAAAAAAATGACAATTGGAAAAAATGTTAGTTTTTTTCACAGAATTATTCTGGGAATCTTACTATATCGGCAACATGAAAAACAAAAACAAAAAAAAGCTCTTAATATAAAGACATTAACATTAACCAGAAAGGGGCTTATGCAGGTGTGTCTCTTTCATTTCTAAATTTGGATTTAATGTAACTGTTGTAACCTACAAAAGGTTACTAAATGAGAAATAACCAAAACGGAGGTTTGGAATGAAATGGTAATCTTTATAACATTAACAAAATACAATACCCAGTAGCAGAGTGAAGTAGGTAAACCACTGCTAGTGATGGACTACTTAGACAGCATATTACCCCCACTTACAATAGTGTCCAATATATTTATAAGGATTGGGATATACCCATTGATATTTATAGGTACGGTATATAACACTTTTTTTTTATTTTACTAAGTCCTGCCAGTATTCGTTTTTTTAATGTTTTGATTACTGAATGAGAAATAATCAAAATGGAGGTTTCAAATGAAATGATAATCTTTATAACATCGACAAAATACAATACTCGCCAGCGGCGTGAAGTAGGTAAACCACTGCTAGTGGTGGACTATGGAGACAGTATATTACCCCCATTTACAATAGTGTCCAACGTATTTGTGAGGATTTGGACATACCCATTGATATTCATAGGTACGGTATATAACACTTTTTTTTATTTTACTAAGTCCTGCGAGTATTTGTTTTTTTGTTTTTTTAATGTTTTGATTACGGAATGAGAAATAATCAAAATGAAGGTTTGAAATGAAATGGTAATCTTTATAATATCAACAAAATACAATACTTGCCAGCAGTGTGAAGTAGGTAAACCACTGCTGGAGGTGGACTATTTAGACAGCACATTATGATATTTACCTGCCTCCCCATGAGATAGGATGCAGCACAAGGTCAAATTTAAGGCAGGGAAATCAGAGCCTGTGGGCTCTGGCAAAAATTGCCCATAGACCCCACATACACGGGATCAGGTATCTGTCTACCTCCATGGATGAGACTCTACCCTTCGGCATAGCCTCGTCAGAGTTCCTCTCTGCCCAAAGACAGAGAGAGTTCAACATGGCAAGAGCTTCCCACACTGACAGCTTAGGCAGCATATTACCCCTACTTGCAATAGTGTCCAACGTATTTATGAGGTTTGGGCTATACCCATAAGTGTTCATAGGTATGATATGTAACAGTAACATTTGTTATATAGTTTATGAAAGCAAAATTAGTTCTTACAATTAGATCCTAATATTGTCACATTTAAGAGATAATACAAATATATGTTGTTTTTTTTAATATTTTGATTACTGAATGAGAAATAATCAAAACGAAGGTTTCAAATGAAATGATAATCTTTATAACATCAACGAAATACAATACTCGCCAGCGGCGTGAAGTAGGTAAACCACTGCTGGTGGTGGACTACTGAGACAGTATATTACCCCCACTTACAATAGTGTCCAATGTATTTATGAGGATTGGGCTATACCCATAAGTCTTCATAGGTATGGTATGCAATAGTAACTATAACAAAAAAGATATTTCGATTTCATTTTGATTTTTGCCTTGATAAAGTCGGAAGGCAAAATGTGTCAGCAAAAAACTAAGATTTTTTCTAATTGTCATTCTTATACCAATACATACTTGTAGCAACCATTGTTAATAAACTTACCCAGTTCAGCCTGGTTCTTGGTTATCTTCCTGAAAGCCCCGGTTTTCTCACGAAATGATTGTGCATTTTGTCTATAAAACAAAAATATTTAAAACAATATTTTTTACAATCACCCTAAAAAAAAGAAATGAGAATAGTATTGCCATCTTTTCTAAGTTTTTTTCTTTTCTTTTTTAAAACTATTTCACCTCATGCAAAGGGTTACTGAGGGTGAAAGAGAAAGATGTCAGTGAGGAGAAAGAAAAATAAAAGAACAGGATTCAGGAATACAGAAAATGGCAATTGATGTTAAATTTAAATATTGTAGTTGGCAGAGAAGACAGAAATCAGAAGATAGTTCCACAGGTGAGAAAAGAAACTATTAGACTAGAATTTTATGGTTGCCTCTTGCCATTTCAACAGTAAAACGATAAGACCTAGTTGCCGATCTAGCAGTATGCTTAAATTCATGTGGTCAAACTGCGATGCCAAGAATTCTTAGCATTGCTTGATAATGGAATGGAACTATGTATTTTAACTTTTTTTTATGATCGAATTTGAATTGAAGCTTCAGTTTTGAAAAATGGGAATTTTGGTGTTGCAACGATTATATATATATATATTATATATATATATTATATATATATATATATATATATATATATATATATATATATATATATATATATATATATATATATTATATATATATATCATATATATTTTATTTTTATATATATATATATATATTTATATATATATATAGTGAATCAACATTCAAGTATATCTATTTCAAAGCAATTTTTCTTAGTGCATGGTTTTCATTCTTGACTTCAGTTGGACCCAAAATTAAATTTTTCTTTTTTAAGTTCTTCTCTCAAAATATTGACCAAAATACATTTCATTGATATTGTTCATAATAAAGAAGAAAGAAAAAAAAAAAAAAAAAAGAAAGAAAGGAAGTAAAAAAAGAAAAATGAAATAAAATTAATGTGTCTCGTCAGGCTGCATAGATCTGGGCCCTATGTGCAATGTATTTCTTGCTTTAATTTTATAAATAATCTTTTATAAATCTCTAATGACTTGTATTCCCTTGTTTTTCAAAGAACCCATTTTCATTTCAACTTATTGTTTTCAAATGTCCATTTTAAATAATTTATTCTGTACAGCATAAGCTTTTTTTAGCAGAATGTATCTTTTGAGAAAGGGCAAATTAAATTTATCCTGACCTTAAATTTGGCAAAAATCAAATAAAGTGGGTGCCTTAACTCATTAACTGGAGGGTTGGGGTGAGGAGTCTGACTGAGACAGTACTGAGAAAATATGATACCAGTCACCAGTACTGATCATAAACTTGTACAATAAATTAAACTTAAAATTCACAGAGAGATACATAAACATATATACAAACTCACACTCGAGAAAGATGCATAGATGTATGTTATTTAAAAAAAAAAACACACACATATCTGCCATTGTCTTCACTCTTTTTTCTTAAATGTCCAGAAAAATTTTCAAAATGTTCATTTTTATAGAATTATTATAATTAATACTAAAATACCAAAATCTGTATTTCTTTTTTTTTAATTTCATGCACAAAGATTTTTAAAAAATTATATATTTTCATTAGAGTAAAAAGAAATCGTTTTAGTATCTAAGTTATACCAATAGTGTATTTTGTTAAAGATTGTAAACCTAACAAACACTGATGACCTAGAGTTGCCAGTCATTATATATATATATATATATATATATATATATATATATATATATATATATATGTATTTTATAGTAAAAAAAAGGAAGAACAGTAAGATATGTACTCGATTGTTCTTATTGATATTTTTATTTTTACAAAACAGTGCTCAATGTAAATTTACAGAGCATAAATATTATAAATTAACTGATTTTAAATTAACAGTGTATGATGAAACCATATTTTTAAATCAGTTAATTTATAATATATATATATATATATATATATATATATATATATATATATATATATATATAAAAAATACCAATTTGTAATTGGTAGGGATAATTCAAGGAGGACGTTAATCCAAAGAGAATTCAGTGTAAGTTATAGAGCAATATAAAAATAAATCTTCCCTTAATTTAAAAAAAAAAAAAAAAAAAATTATATTTGAAATCTTTATTTTTCTTTTTTTCCTATTATTAAAAAGTTTTCCTTTCTCTCTTTTTTTTTTTTTCTACCTGTCTGGATGGATTTATTTCACGAATATTTTTATATTCATCTCTTCAGACCAAAATCACATTTCTAAAAAAGATTTTTGGTCTAAAGAGATGAATACAAAAATATTCATGAAATAAATTATAACCGAGATGGATTTTTAAGGGTTTTTTTAAATTTATTATATATATATATATGATGAAATGTGTCAATTGAAAACTTTTTCCATTTTGTCATACACCTTACTTCCAAAACTGTTCTTGATATATAAAAATTTATATAATATTATCCCATATATTATTTATTTTTTTAAGCGTTTCACCCCACAAGCAAGGTGGGAAGCCACTAGCATGCAAGGGGTTACAGAGAGTTGGAGCGAGAGCAAAGAGGAGTGATAAAGGATGAAGAGAAGGATAGGGGATAGATCAGGGCATCTGGAGACATCGATTGACATTACATTTGAATAGTTGGAGATTATAACTATCAGGGAAACAGGAAAAGGGGAGGGAGTCCCACAGGCGGGAAGTGCAAGACATGAAGCTATTGGAGTAGAAGAGACGGCTATATTTAACAGTTTCGACAGTGAAAGGGTGAGAGCGAGATGCCAGCCTAGTTGAGCGCTTAAATTCATGAAGTCTGAGAACCAGCAAAAGCAACTCCTCGGAGCAGTAACCGTGAAAGTATTTGTAAAAAAGACAGAGGGAGGCAACGGCATGTCTGTGAGAGAGCGAATGCAGATGAGATGCCAGATCTGGGCCAATTACACTGCATATCCATCTCTGGATCTTATCAAGGACCTTGAGACAAACAGAAGGGGCTCCAGACCATATATGGCAGGAATATTCCATGCAAGGGCGAATGGTTGATTTGTAGATTTGAAGGATCGACTCTGGCGAGAAAAATTTCCCAGCGCAGCACTGGGAGCCAACTTTCCTTGTAGTGGACGAAGCTATTGACTCAATGTATTTGTTCCATCTCAGGTCATACATACATATATATATATATATATATATAATGCAAGTTAAAAGCAAAGCAATAGTAGAGCAAAAATTTCACCAAGTACGAATGGTGTTCAAATGCAAATGGGATACAGTCAACTGGTCTTAACCGTTTGACTTCAATGCAACAAAGAATAAAAATGTGCATGTAAGACTGCAAATTATCCATCTTTATTGGTTGGGAAGGAATCCCAGCATGCATCTGGAGAATTTGTCAATAAATTTTGGTGGGGAGGTTTTTAGAGCAGTTATTCCAAGGAAATTGTAACCAACAATTATAGGTTTCTAAAAATCTAGTATTAATTATAGGTTTCTATCTATAATTCATTAATGCCCAGCGTCCCATTTTTGGGACGGTGGGCATTATTAAATGGGTTAAAATTTCAATTATTTTTCTTTGATCTATGGCCGTATGTAAGTATATCAATAAGTCTATACCCTGATGAGGAAAAAATATTTATGTAAATATTTATATCTCAGTTCTTGACAATACACTTAATTGACAAAGATTAAGAGCATAGATTGAACTTTATACAGTGAAAAATTCAGCTAATAACTATCAGGCTAAGGACTTATTGATACAAGCTTGTATATGCTGACTTAAGATAAGAACTTCCACAAAATCAACTAAAACACCATTTAATGTTGTGTTTGTGAGCTTCAGCTGCTGAAAACCCTGCACGGCTTTACTTTATTAATTGCGACATGTTTTGCCTTTGTTCTTTACTAGATTAACCGTGACCCATTGTGTCATTGATGGTTCAAGCTATAAAACATTGAAGTTGATTTCAACATACCATTGAAATGAAAGTCAATTTTATTATAATTCAGTTAAATATTTCAATTCATTCGTGTTATCATTAGTCTGGTTTACAAGTTCATGTTTAACATGTAAGTTGATTGTTTACAGCATTTAATAGGAATAGAACATCCAGGATCAACTTGAATTCCAGTAACCGCATTTATTTATGGCATATGTGAACATTTGTACAAAATGCAAAAGGAATATGACTGTATAAAGAACTTTTATTTTTAAATCTTATTCACTTAAAATATTTTTGAAATCAGATTAACTTAAAAATGTTTTTTTAATATGCCAAAAAATATTTTTAAATCATATGAAAATATTTTTTAAATATTTAAAATATTGTTTGTTTAAAGAAAGCTGAAATATAAATAATTCTTCTACAAACAACTGGACAAAACAGCAAATCAGGATCTCTTTGTGTCTGTCTTTAACTTAAAAATATTTTAATTAAAAATTTTCTCTTTGAAGAAAATTAAAATAAAAATACTTATTGTATAAACATCTCAGATTTTAAAATCTTATTCACTTAAAATATTTTAAAATCAGATTAACTTAAAAATATTTTAATTAAAAATTTTCTGTTTGAAGAAAATTAAAATAAAAATACTTATTGTATAAACATTTTGTATTTTTAAGTCTTATCCACATAAAATATTTTAAAATCTTATTTATTTAAAATATTTTTAAAATCAAATTAACTTAAATCATTATGCACTGGATGGATTTACCACACAAGCACACATGCAATCACAGACTTAGTATTATATAGATTGGTGCCCAGAGATAAGAAATGTTTGTAGGTTTTCCCACTGAGAAATATATCAAAAAACAATTTCAGCTAAACAGTTTGGGTTTAGTAAATTTGACATTTACTTGAGTAGCTAATCTTGCTTCCGTATTTTTTTTTTTTTGGGGGGGGGGATTTGATTCCTTCCAATTTTAGATTAGATTTAAAGAATACCTCCCCCCCTTACGGCCTTTCTCACAAACAGGAATATTTTTAAGAAGTCTTTCAAAATACCTGTAGCCATGGATACAAAGAATCTGAAAAAGAAGAAAAAAACAGTTGTTATTTGTCAAATAAAAGTAAAAAGCAGGTAAATTTCAATTCAACCAAAGATCAGTAAACTCGATTGGAAGTGAGAAAGTCTTGCAACAGGAGACAGGCATAACAGTGAAACTCCCTGGCATGAATGTTGTTTTAGGGAAACTTTATTTTCATTTTTAATCATTTCACCCCATGCAAGGCAATAAAGCCAGAAGGAGTTAATGAGTGTGAAAGAATAAGAAAACAAGAGAAACATTATTAAAGAGTGAGAACAATAAAAGAAATGTAATCAAAAAGACAGTAGGTAACGACTGACATTGTATTTTAATTTGTGAAAATCAAGGCTAGTTGGGAAATGCATGGAACCGGAAGTGAGAAGTGCAAGAAAAGAAACTATTAGAATAGAACTTAAGATTACATCTAGCCAATTCATTTGTGAATTGATGAGACCTAATTGCCAATCTAGTACTGCACTTAAGTTCATAAAGCCTAGTTACCATATAGGAAAGTGATATTTATTCTGTTTAATACAGAAATGTGGCACAAGGCCGAAAAGGGGATTGGGGGAAAGGACGGTCTTCTTCTGTCTTAACTATAACTTAGCTAGCTGCAAACACTGACCCAAACGTACGAAACAGTAATCCTTACACCAAAACAACACATTCATTCGTACCTTTCTTACTACAACCACCATAATACCTCTTTGTCTCTATGAAAATACTAACTAGTCCCCATATTTACAATTCGTTGTCTGTGGGGGGAGGGGAATAAAACAACAATTCTAAAAGTTAACCCCAATGAGTATTTACAATATGCATACAAAAACTATTTACAAGAAACTAATATAGGAAAGTTAATCAGAATAATTAACATGAAAGTATTTATAGAAAAGGCACAGGGAAGCTATGTTATGGCAGAGCGGAAGTGACTGAAGTTGAGATGCCAGGTCAAAACCAATGATCTTAGGATTTTAACAAGCATCTCTGAATATGTGGCAGGAGCAGTGGACCATATGTGGCAGCAATATTCAAATCAAGGATGAATGATAGACTTATAAATATGTAAGACAGATTTTTGAGAGAAAAAATTGTCTAGCATGTGAACAATCTTTCCGAGCAGCAGACTGAGTAATGAATATAATCTTTCCACTTCATGTCAGCCGAGAATGTCACTCATATGGAGATTAGTATCGGCCATGCCTTGGGAGGCAGGAAGGGGTCTTTTATGTTATTAATAGAGAGAAGTTTTATTTTGTATGTTAAAATTAACAAGCCATTCCTTGCCCTAGTTGACAACAGACTGTAGGTAATTTTTTTTTTAGATCAGCTACCAATTTGACCCTCTCGAACTGATCAGACTTACTACAGAAAATAATAATTTTCTCTCAGAATGGGCCAGCAAAATCTCTTGGAATGCCAAAGAGAGACAACTTTTGTATTTGAATAGACCTTTCAGTATAATAAAAGTCCAAATCCCCATGTATACACACATAGCCTCTTCGAAAAAAAAAAAAAAATCACCTGGTGATATCAGTTGCTTTTATAGCAGTTTGGTGGACCCTTTTTCAGATTTTCTATTTGTGGAGAATAGAAATGGATAGCATATTTTTCTATACAATCCATTACACTCAGTGAAACTTGAATCATGATTCATTAGCAGAAGCTAATTTACATGAACTCACTGACCTTATTCAGTGGTGAAGCATTTTCCTTTTTTTCTTTCTACTCTCTCATTTATTTTTTCGTGCAAAAGCAGCATGTGACCCAAAAGCGTTTTGTCTTTTGGGGTATACCACCATTTCCCACTATACACACCCGCACCCGCAAAAAACAAAAACAAAAAAACAAAGAATGTGTCAAAAGGAATATTTTTACTTGACACCACTATTACTGTATAATACACCTCTGGCAATTTTTTTATAAATATTTTCCTATACTTACTGAGTATAGTTGCAGTATGAATTACATGTTCTGTGGATGCTGAACAAACGCAAATGTTCCTGAACATGTGTATGCAACAGGGATTGGTTGGCTACCCTTGCAGATAGGTATGCCAGGTTAAAAAAGAAAAGTAGGTGGCCCTTTTAACAATGAAGACATTATCACAGAGACAATTAAATGCACTATGGAACATAGCAAAAAAAATCTACATTACCCCACCAACAAGGGAGGTGGGATCGTCATAATGTATAAGAACTCATACGACAAAAAAAAAAAAAAAAAAAAAAAATTTACTACCAAACGATACCAACACACATGAAAAAAAATAAATGAACAGAAAATAATGACAAACATAAAAATTTAGCAAAGTGATAAGGAAACTAATTAAAAATAAAAACAAAACATTGTATAGACTAAATAGAATATTACTCTAGAATACTCAAAGTTTATGATCTCTCTAAAATCCACAAAACAGGCATCCAATTATTTCAGCAATAGAGAGCCCCACCTCCACAAACAGGCTAAAGCCATAACAAAAATTTTAACCCTTCCTCTTGGAACAATCAGTCTATCACACAGAAAATTCAGGCAACCTAGTTGAAAAATTAAGGGAAACAAATATGACTGACAAACTCATAGCCAGCCTAGACATAAAATTATTTCACACTAACATTTCAGTTGAAAAATGCTTAAATCTTACTTATTATAAAATGCAGATTGTGTGTGTGTGTCTGTACGTTTATATATTGGATCGGATTTCCTACATTTTTCAACCGATTTCAACAAAACTTCACAAGACTACGTAAAATTACCTTGTGGTGGTTCTGACAGTGCCAAAAATTGGAAAAACACAATTGTTTTTGCACAAAATCAATTTGAAAACACAATTAAGAGTCATTGCGAGAATGAAAAGGGGACAAATCATATCGAGTTATACTCATTATAAAACTCAGGTTGTTTGTGTGTGTGTGTGTGTATGTGTTCATTTATATATGGGATCGGATTTCCTACATTTTTCAACCGATTTCAACAAAACTTCACTTTTTTTTGGCAGGTAGTGTTTCTTATTGTCTTGCACACTTTTTCCTTTATTTTTACATTCAGAATGCCTTAAAAATTCCATTTACAAGACAATTGTTTATAATAAAATTCTATTCAATCAGTAGACTCATAATGATTGAAAACAATGTTTTTGTTTGAGTTTGGGTTTGACCAATTCGTAAAAAAAAAAAACTAATTAAGACATGCGTGTCCGTCAACCTTAAACAATAATCTTTGTCAATTTTATTTTTCAGTCTTTATGATGGTCGATACTTGATCTATCTCTTACTGTTACATCCCCGGGCAACGCCGGGCTCTACTGCTAGTCTCTTATAAAAGTATATAACACAACCAAAGATAAACGTCTTCCAACCAAAAACTGCTGTCTCATCACCAATGAATGTTATTACACATTTAATAATAATTTTTATAAACAAAAGTTTGGATTACCAATGGGGTCACCTCTTAGTGGAGTGATGACATGTATTTTCTTCATCATTATCATCCTTTGTACCTACCCACTGTAATGGCATTCACCCGAGGTGGGTTGAGCCGGCTCCAATATTGGAGTTTCGTGGAAATTTGGAATTCACAAGCGGTCCCCAACCCGCATGTATAGCACATGAGATTTTGATTATAGTGATGAAGGTTTCGTGCAGGACCATCCACAGTTTTTAAAGGGCCGATTACAGAGACCTGGTGCACTACGTGCCACAAGGTCCCCAAACAATCCTCCTTTGACCTCCCTATAATTGGTTGGAATTCCACTGACAATTCCTTTCTGCACTGTTTGGTCCTGTATTGATGTCCCCAGATCCCCAATGTCTACGGTGTCTGGGAGAGTATTTTCTTAGAATTTCTCAAATATGGTCCTTTCCAAAATATTTTACCTAATCAATCAATCAAAACACACACACAAACACATATATAGTAATTTGTCAAGCCTAGAATAATCCTCAACAGAATGCAGAAAGCACTGGACGACCGTTTCGTCCTATCTGGGACTCATCAGCAGTGTGTATATACTACCAAGAATCGAACCCGGACCATTTTGATACAACGCAAATGTCATACCAATTGTACCACAGGCCTCGGTGACGAAGAAGACACACAAACTAAACTCGATATAGCGCCGCTACTCACTCAGTTCTGCAGCGATATTCATCCAAGTATTCAGATAACCTTGGAACAGTGCTCCAAGAGCCATGACTGTTTTTTCTTTTTTTTATATATATATATATATATTATATATATTATTCATACAAAAAACAAATACAAAGGTTAATGATTTAATTGGCAAGAAATCCATCTTCGTGAACAATTCAAATAATATACAAAAACCCCAAACCTGTTTATGCATGAAAAGATCCTTGTTTTATAAATTTCAGTTGCATAAGTTCTTATTATTTTTACAAGCTTTCGTCTGTTCCTACAGACATCCTCAGATATGGAATAGATTTTGTTCTTGTTTTTACTCTCAGTAATAAGAGGACTACGAAAATAGATGTATTGTAATCCGAAAAATGCTATGAGAAATATGTTATTGTTTTTGAGCGTGCAGTCGCAACGCTGAGTTTGAAAGTAAAAACAATAACAAAATCTATTCCATACCTGAGGATGTCTGTATCATTATATTCAAACTAATATCCTCATCTTTGTTGTTATTGGATGGCAGCCAGAGGGAACAATGACTGAAACATTGTCATAATGCTTTAGAATGAAAACAACTTAACAGTTATGTCTATGAAAGTAGTTCTGGGTATGATGATGAACTACATCTGGCAGCATGGCCTTTGGTTGGCATATTGGATGTTTTAAAGAGGGTGCAATCATATTTTAATTGCTGTTGTTCCCAGATACACCTTGAAATGGGGTGTTAGCACCAGTTAGGGTCCCAGCTATGAGCAAACAGTGACCCCCCCCTCCCACAAACAAAACTATGAAAGGATAAAAATACATTTTTATAGTAAAAATACCATCAATAAAGTTTTAGAAAAAGAAAAAAATGACCAACAATGACTATTTCTACACAGACCTCATATCAGCCATTAAGACATTTATCAAAAAAGAATGGCAGAGAATCTGGACTGGCTGCCCAAACAATTTATACATCAAACCTACTATAGAAAAATGACAACAAAAACTAAAACAAGATGAAGTAATAATGTCAAGACTTCATATCAAACACTCTATGATAACACATATTCTAAAACAAGAACCACCTTCAATCTATATGGCAGACCAAGAACTATACACAATAAAACACATACTAACAAACTGTAGTGACTTCATCCAAATCTGTTTAAAATACTACCAAATAATGAACATGACATTAATCCATAATATTAGGTTGGTGCAAAAAATAATGACGCAATGATGTCGTTTTTTGACGTTAAAAAATACGTCCAAAAACGACATTATTACGTCATTATTTTTGCACCAACCTAATATCTTAAAATTTCTTAAAGAAATCAAATGTCCTGGGTATGATGATAAATTACATCTGGCAGCAAGATTGGAAGATTAGAGGTTCTGAGGAGCTAGAAATCATCTCTTAATTGCTTAATAAAGAAAATATCTTTTGTCATCAACATTAAGAAGAATTTCAAAATTTAGAAGTTTCCAATTATAAGTATATTTAAAAAAAATATTCATTGTAAAATTATTTTTCATTGTCAAATTTGAAAGAAAATGTTTTATTAAATTATGGAAGCACCAACTCTCAACAAAAAATTGTTTTTTGAATTTTATTGAATTAAATTTTAAGATTTCAGGACAAACTTTCTGATTTTTTTTTTACTAAAATAATATATTTTTTTCTTTATAGAACTATAGAAAGAAATATTTGTCTCCGACCTTCCATTTTTAATGATCGTTGGGGTAACTGAGCCCCACCTCCCAACATTTCTACAAAGTTTTTTTTTTTTAAATCACCATATTCAATACATTCATGGGATTTTTTTTCTGTTAATTCTCCTCAAAATAAAAAAGAATTTATATTTACTAAAATTCACACCAATTCCGCCCAGAGCGAGGCCCTTTCATTGCACTCCGGTTGGGTTGACCTTTTCGAGTGTCTCAAATATGGGCGACTCGGGTTCGCTATTTCTAAGTGTGGGGTCTACGTTCGCGCCGACCCCGATAAACAAGCGTAAAACAGATTTTTTTTTCTTTTTGTTTTTAAATTGTAAAAAATTCCTTGTAAGTACCTGGAATATCATCCGCACTTAGAAAATATGAATAACTCCACGATTTTTGGTAATTTTTCATTTTGTGGGTTGGAGTTGTTATGAGGAATGTTAAACAAGTTTCGATTTAAAATTTAATTTCAAAAGAGTGCTAGAAATTTAAATAAAAAAAAAAACTTTGATTTAAAATTGATAATCTCTTGGAGGAATTAATATTTACGATAAGTAACTTTACATTATTTGGGGTGAATTAACAGGAAAGATTTCATTCATGAATAAGTGCTGAAAATTTAACTTTTTTCCCTTTTTTTTTGGTTTATTTTATTTTAAATCGGGGTTGCGTTTTTTTATTTTTGTTTTTATTTAGAAAAAAGGTACATAAGAACGTTTAAAAAGGTTTTAAAAGTTTATCGAAATGCGTAAAAATAAAATTATTTTTGATAAATTAGCTTTCCTTTCAAATAGAATTAAAATTTTACTGAAAATTAAGCATTTAATAATTATAAATGCGTTTTAAAACTTTTTTTTAGCTCAAAAAACCTACGCTGAGAAATTCGAAAAAGTACAGATTTATATTAAATTTTTACATATAATTAAAAAAAAAACGAACTTCTATACTAAAATTATTATTAGAAGTCATTTGAAATTTTGAATCTATATATTTTTGAACATACACTGTTTGGAAGATCAGGTAGAGCCACAGATTTTTGATGTTTTTTTTTTTTTTTTTTTTTTGTAAAAGGTTTCTATAAATCAGAGGAAACATTGATATTTAAACTTGAGTTTAAAACAACCGAAAAAAAGAAAAAATTTTGTTCATTTTTACTTTTTATTGATTTGTTTTCTTCAGGTGAGAAATTGATTTCGTTTGTCTTGCTCGGCATTCATTTGACAACGACGCACATCGCCCCAAAAAACAATATCAGCAAAACAGCTCACAGGCCAGAGATTCCATAAGGTTAGGCACACACCTGGCACCTTACTAAAATCACAGGTGAAATTAAATATTGTGTAAAAGAAGAAAAAAAAGATTAAAAAAATAAAACAAAACTTACGCGTAGAACAGTCACTGAAGATGACGATGTAGCAGACATCTTGAGACTGAAAACCGGTGTAAAAGTTCCCTCGCTTGAAAAAGTTCCAGCAGAAAAAATGTCCGCCTGGTAGTTTGATCACTATATTTTACAGTCGAGTAAACCCACTCATTTCCGCTGATATTATTTATTGTATGTAACAATACAAATATGGCACAAAGCCGAAAAATTGGGGATAGGGAAAGGTAGTTGTCATTGTTGTAACTAGTCACATTCACTGACCCAAAATTAGGTACCTCTACTGGTTTGGTATACGTAAAATGATTTTTTTAAAATGAAAAAGCTTTCTTGGAGCTTCACTTTAGCCTTTAATTCAAAGCTAAAGGATTTAAAATTTACTATTTCCAATAAGCAAAATACTCTGTGGTGTATTTCAAACAAATTATATTGATCGCAATCGATTTTTTTCAGTAATCAATCAAAACGGCCATTTTTGTCACATTTGTAAATCAAAGTTAATTCTTGGTTTTAAAAATCTTGCAAAAATAAAATATATATTTCCAAGACGTTATTTGAGGAAAATTAACAAATTTAAAGTTAAATTAATCTCATTTGAAACAGATATTACTTACTTATAGTATAAAATGTTGTATACAAACATTTATTAACTACGGGATCTTGCTTTTTAGACGTGACAGTCGATTTATTGACAGTCGAACGTGTTCAGAGTTAAGTATGGTGGAGCAGACGATGAACTTTATAGGGGGGGCAACCCTTAAAACCCTTTTGTTTAATATTTAACTTGTATTGAATATGTATATATATGTATATGTATGTATATATATATATATATATATATATATATATATATATATATATATATATATATATATTTATATATATATATATATATATATATAAATTGATTTAAATTAAAATTTAAAATCTTACTGTTCTTTTTTTTTATTTATATATTATATATATATATATATATATATATATATATATATATATATATATATATATATATATATATATATATATATATATATATATATATATATATATATATATATATATATATATATATATATATATATATATACACATATATATATATATACATATATATAATGCTAATGGTTTTTCAAAATTTTTGAACGCTCAGAAATATTTATCAGGTTACCTGAAATCATCAGAGAAGTTATGGGGGCGGGGGTGAGAAAATACAATTCAAAATCTAATAAACGAAAGTCAGTAAGTCATGTTTTGAAAATTTTTTTTGAGAAATTTTGTGCAAGTTGGTATTTGAATTAATTTAGTTAGAGATTAATTTATGTATTATCTATTTTGAAAATCATGAGGTCATGGGCTTAACTGCTTTCTTTCATTTTTTTAACATTTTTATAGTCATGTATCTTGGCATGGGAAAATAGTTCTTTCAGGAATGGAGATATAAAAAAACTGGAGCGCAGATTTATATTTGGGCAAAATTCAATAGCAGCACTTTCGAGGATTTTCCTTCTAAGTTACTTTCTCTTTTAAAAAGTGTGGCATTCTTTAGATCAAAGTTGTAGCTGAATTTGTTTCTATGTATAACTAACGCCTCTAAATTGTGTATAAGATCCTTTTTGTGTTCATAGATACACTTATATATTAGCCTCTAGTAATACGCCATCTTTTTTTGTTTTTTCATCAATTAATCATTCACTATTTTAAATTTGTTATATTTTACTTTGCACACTCCCGATTAAAAAAAAACCCCTAAAGAGCAGGGGCGAAACCGGTTGTTTTTCCTCTTTTATTTTTCATTATGCCTTATAATATTAAATTAGATGTCGTTAAAGCTACATATAGGTTACTATGGGTTAAATAGTAGTAATAATTTTTAGATAAAGTCCTATCCCCAACATTTGTTCATACAATATTCACTCGCTACATAAAAAAATTTCGGCCTTAAATTACGTACAAAAGGTTGATAAGCTGTAAAAAAAAAAATCAAGTATGTAAATATCTGTAATTCATTCATATTTATCGTACTTTACTGATTGTTTTGTCTGTATGTACTTTAATTATCTGTAAAAATTCATTCACATTTATTGTACATAAGTGGTCCGAAAGTCTTGTCACCCCTACCAAAAGGTAATGAGATCAATAAAAGAACAAGTAATACAGTAATGCAAAGCATATGTATTGGATTCAGTTTATTCACTTTCATAGACGCTGTCACACGTCGAGAAAGTCTGTATGAACACCATCATTTACGTGGCACCATGTCCTGTGTAATTTCATAGAGGAAATTACAAAACATTCTTCTAGGTAATCCATTGAAAGGATGATAAAAAGTGAGGGATCAGTTTTGTATTGTTCTTTAGTATTAAACAATTCCCCCATTTCTTGACCATAGTACAGGATGGTCTGAAAGACTTGTCATCAATTACCAAAAGTAATGAGAACAATAGAAGAACAAGTAATACAAAGTGCAGCGACTGCTATGCCTTTTCACGCCCACAATTTATTCGTCTGTGATTGGCTAGTAAATCAATGCTGCTTTTGTATAAGACACTTTAGCAATCGCAGTCATCACTTTGAATTTTTCGGTCGTGAACTTGCTTACATGTTTCTTTGATACACAATTAGTAATTGGTCAAATTTTAACCAATCAAACATTTTACTACTAAATCCTTTTTTCCCGCGTTTTCGCTCGTAGCCTACAGGTACCTTTAAATGAAGCGATTTCGCCACAAGCCGCCAGTAGAGTCCAACTATTTCACCTGTCCACACAAATCTACGACTTTACTCACAATATTTCAAACGCACACCCAGACACAGATTTTTGTAACACATTATACATATCTCTCTCTGTGACTCAGCCAAGTTCATGAACAAGAACTCTATTAATTTCTCAAAACAACATATTTCTTAATTAACTGTATTCTATTCTAACAGCAAACTCTATTCAACATAGAATCCTGAACATTTTTATTCAAGAGAAACTCTTTCGAACAATCAATCATAAATCAGAATACAGTTGAAGGGGAACAACTTTAATCCCCTTAAACATTACACTTCATTGAATGATTGTTTTCTATGTTATATTTCAATATATATATATATATATATATATATATATATATATATATATATATATATATATATATATATATAAAAAAAAGAATAAAGATATATAATCCGGTGTTCTTATAGGTATTTTTACTTTTACAAAATAGTGCTCGATGTAAATTTACAGAGCATTAATATTCGCTTGAGGATGAAATGGAACTAATGTCTTTAATTTAATTGCAAAATTAAATTCGTGGCTTTTAGCTTCCATTTTTGAAACATGGTTAGAACTGTGTAGCAGGAAAAATCATATTTTAAATCAATATATATATATATATATATATATATATATATATATATATATTTGTTGATCTACCTATGTAATTTCGTTGTTTTTTCTCGAATCGTTAAATGTACAATAGATATATGAGCTAAGAACACGCATCACAAAAGCACATGTATTGGATTCAGTTTATTCACCGACACTGACGCTATCACACATCGAGAAGGTCTGTATGAACAACGTGGCGCCATGTCCTGTGTAATTTCATAGATGAAATTACAAAACATTCTTCTAGGTAATCCAATGAAAGGATGATAGAAAGTGAGGGATCAGTTTTGTATTGTTCTTTAGTATTAAACAAATCCCCCATTTCTTGACCATAGTACAGGGTGGTCGGAAAGTCTTGTCACCCCATACCATAATGAGAACAATACAATACAAATCACATGTATTGAATTCAGTTTATCCACTTTCATTGACACTGTCACACATCATTTTCGTGGCACAAAATGATGCGGCGCCATGTTCTGTGTAATATTTTACGAAGCTGTGCTTTGTTGATTGTTGAGCAGTACTAAAAAAAATATGAACTAGACGAGCTATCCCTGGACACGGGAAGAGGTACAAGAACAATTAACCCCTGTAGATTAAATAAAGGGTTCAGTTTGGAATTCCCAGATCGAAATATATCGAAGGCCGGAAATGATGTAATAACACCAGTAAAGATGAGGACAATAGCCCAAATTTAAATAGCGTAAATATTGATAATTCCTCATCTCAGAAATTCAGACGTAAATCTACAGGGTGGTCCGAAAGTCTACTCACCCACACCAAAAAGTAATGAAAACAACAGAAGAACAATTAATACAATAATACAAAGCACATGTATTGAATTCAGTTTATCCACTTTCATTGACGCTGTCACACATCGAGAAGGTCTGTATGAACGCAAACATTTTCGTGGCACAAAATGATGCGGCGACATGTCCTATGTAATATTTTATGAAGCTGTACTTTGTTGATTGTTGCAAAGGCTCTCCGAACGGCGTCCTTTAACTGATGGGTATTCCGGTATCGTTCATGTGGGACTCTCTTCTTGATAATACCCACAGAGCGTTGAAATAGAAAATTATATTATGTAGGGGTGACAAGACTTTCGGAACACGGTGTACTATACTAATTGCTTTATATTAGTTTGGTTTGTTTATATAAACCTGTACACATTATGTACCAGTATTTCTTTTCTGCTTTGGCAAATTTAATTTAGTTTCTTTCGAAGGTTAAATTTACACTCTGTGATTTTGTAGAGGGCCGTGGCTGTGATGTTGTGAAGTCAGACGTAGAAGAAACGCATGTAAGGTTCAGATTCTCCTGCTCGCCTGGCCCAACTACATAAAAAGGTTGGACTTTGATTAAGTCCAAAGAAGAAGGCAAAGAAAGCAAACAAAACACAAGACCGATAATATATGTATATACAAATATATATTAATAACAAGTTACAATACATGGAAACAGTACAAAAGGACGAAGTGTGTGTGAATATTCTGTATGTGCGTGTGCGTGTGAATATTCTGTATGTGCGTGCGTGTGTGTGTGTATTGTGCTTAGCGTGTTTCCACGCTATCCCTTGTTAGCGCCTACATTTCGAGGTTGATAGCTGAAAGCCTGAGGAAAAGAGATTTACCTCAAGGTGTCGGCGCACAGGCCTGAGGGAAAAAGAGATATAGGCGAAAGGTCAGCGGCTATTTATAGCCAGGGAAAAGAGACCCCTGGTGAAAGGGTTAACGAACTGAAGGAGGAGTTAACTCCGACAATTTCATACTTTATTCCAGTAGACTGTTACTATATTGCATTTGCGTGCACAAAATAATATATTTCCCCCACGCAAAATCACTTTCAAATGTATTTCAATAATTATATAATGAAACATACCAAAAAAAAAAAAAATTCCCCAATATATCCTTGTAAAATAGAGGGTGCGTGTTATACGAATACACATACGGTATTTATTTATGTTTGCTTATATTTGAAATTTCCCAGCGAATACTGAAGGCTATTATTTATGCAAAGCAAAGAACTTTTCTGTTTCATTGCGTCGTTCAAACAAGTCGACAGATTTGCGTATTTGTTCACGGGATGTTATCATGGCATCTATTCAAAATGTTTCTCTTCGCATGCAGCATTCAAATGGGATGATGGACATTTAATTACACTGTGCGGACCTATTACGCACGAACATACATACAAAAATACAAATCACATACAATGCCAAGCATTCATTGGTTAATACATCACCACTACATTACTACAGGCAATTTACAAATCACAGTAATGCGACAATTTTGTAATCGCTCTATATTTAAATAGTCAATTTTTGTGCACTTTTGGGAGAAGCGGATCACAGAAATTTTCTTAAGTCTCTCCAAACCTCGCTCGTTGATTTGTCGATGCCAATATTCAGATCGTTTGCATGTGAAGAATAATTTTTCACACGCAACGATTTGCTTAGTCGCTTATTTAAGCCAACATTTTCTCATCTAAGTTAGTGAGAATTCGACTGCCAAACGAATCGACGACAGTTGAAGCCATGCGCCAACTTACTCACTCACTCACACACACACTCACAAGCTGAACATGCCTTGTACACACATAAACTCTTAGACAACAATATCTTTCAAGAACAAACATTACAAGAGACTCTCATAAACATTTTTCTAGTGAACTTTGAACCAAATAACTATTTTTCACTGAACACTAAAATAACAGATAAAGAGAGACAACTCTTGGTTAATTCAACCTTTTCTTACTTAAATGCATGCTTTCCTTCACATCGTTGTTTGATATTGCACATCTTGTTAAAATACATATTTTATGTGTAACAATGTCTTTTGGTTATCCTTCTTGCGTGAGCCTTGTTTCCTAATCTAAAGTTAAATTAATGTGGTGAAGTCCGTCACAACACACCCTTGTGCAAATTAATTGAAACACCCGCTTTAGTTTCCTTTCTTTCACTGTAGCTCAGTTTTCCACCCACTGGAGTGACAGGGTTTTAATCGATTTCTATTTTTTTTTCCTCACATTAGGTCATTTGAAGTGGTGTTTTAAGTAAACTATAAAAGGTTTGAATTTCTTATAGAAAATCCATTTAATTAATGATTAAATAACAGAATTCGAAACATCTCCTGGACAAATATTGGATTTCAAAGAGAATTTTAAATTTTTTATTTACATTTTGTATACAATGGCGGCGCTGTGAGTGACGAAAAATTACTAATGCGTTTAAAAATGACTTAAAAAAGTTTATTTACACAGGGAAATTATTTTTTTTTATTTTCATACGTATTAATTTTAGATCATAGATAACTAAAACCGAAACTTAAATTCAAAGGAGGCATTTAAAATATTCAAAATGTAATTTTCGAGATTATTTCCAAAGTCCGTGACAGTACGTTTATTTTCAGCAGAAAATGATGATTCCATCATATATAAACTTTATTGCAAATTATTCGATTCAAAGGGAGGTAATTCATAATTTTTTTATTAAGAGTTTTTTCCCTTTGACCATTGTATTACTGACAAAATATTTTTTTTGTTCCATTTAAATATTTTTGGTAAGATCCTCATTAGTTTCGTGGCCTAATCGGTAAGGCAGCTGTCGCTTCCAAAACTG
>CAHIKZ030000861.1:162500-220000 GCA_903632075.3 Acanthosepion pharaonis | reverse complement strand
TCGCTATTAATTACGACTGAGTAGTTAGTTCGATCCTCACGCGATGCGCCATACATTCGGCCTTGTGCCATATCTGAGTTACGCTTCGAAAATCACAATATAGGAAATAAGATTAATTCAGCAGATATTGTTTGTTTTAATGATATTTTCCCGATTTCTTGATAATGGAATTTCTGGAAGGCATCTTTCCTTAGTCTCTTTAGAATAGTCTCCCCTTAACTATAAATTCGATGCTAATTAATACTTGTTGAGAATCGAAGCGTATACTAAGCATAAATAAAAAAACAAACAAAAAATATCAAGGAGAGAGGACAGTAAAAGAACATGCATTAAAAAGACAGAAGATTACAATTGACATTGCATTTAAATTTTTGTAGATCAACGTTGGTTGGTAAGCAAGAAGCCGGAACGAAATTCCACAAGAAGTATGACAGAAGAAACATTTCAACTGGAAGACCATGAGACCTTGCCGCCAACCTAGCACAGTCCTTAAATTCGTAAAGTCTAGGAACCGAATTGTATATACATGTTCAATTTCCTTATATTTAGGTTTGGTCTTCTTTGTTTTGTTTTACGGCATATCAAAGCCTCAATGGGTTATTTATTGCCGACATGACTTTTAGTACAAGTTCGTATGAATACAATAGGTTACATTGACATATTTTTGTAAAAAAGAGTTTTGCCCAGCATCCCATGCATTGCTGGTAATTTTTTTAAATACTATTTGAACAATTTTGCTGTTACAAGCGATATACATACACACACACATATATATATATATATATATATGTAAGCAAATGTAAATGGATATAGATCCGACAGAATGAAGAAAATTTGGAAAAAACAAACATTCCTTAAATGTTTGTTTTTTCCAAATTTTTCTTCATATATATATATATATATATATATATATATATATATATATATATATATATACCCTGAAGATCCATTTAAGTGAAACCAAGGTAGGTTTGCCTGGATCCTTAGGATTATTCTCTAGTATATTGCTCTACTTAGCGTATTGAGCACTCTACGTCGTTGTCTTTTTACTCGTTTTGGAGTTTTTTTTTTCTTTGGACTTGAAGCTTAACACTTGACGATTGTTTTCCTCGAGTACCGATTTATTCTACTGCAAGTTGAGTTATTCGAGGTTTTTCCAAACGAGTACCACCATTTATAAATATACATATATATACATACATATATATATATATATATATACATACATACATACATACATATATATATATACATACATATATATATATATATATATATATATATATATATATATATACATACATACGTACATTCATGTATACATACATCCATGTATACTCACATACATGTGCATACATCCATTATACTCATATATATACATATATATATATATATATATATATATATATATATATATATATATATATATATATATATATATATATATATATATATATATATATATATATATATATATATATATATATATATATATATATATATATATATATATATATATATATATATATATATATATATATATATATATATACATACATACATATATATATACATACATACATATATATACATACATGTATATATATATATATATATATATATATATATATATATATATAATAAAAAATACATGTAACACCTTGCCTACGTTGCAACACTCACCATTTGTTTTTACCAACTCTGATGGCGACTTGATGAGCTGACATTTCCTATAATGTACGACGATAGCACCGAGGAAACACTGTTGGGGCGATTAGTGGGATAATATAACTACGACTGAAGGAACATCCACGCGAAAGAGCGCAACAAATTGGCAGCCGACTGCTATAATATATAATCATTTTCTAAGTGTAGTTTAGATGTTTGACAAGGCTGAAAATATGGGCGAACCCAGTGAGGATGGAACTCACTATTCAGTCGTAATTGATCCAACAAAACATGCTTGCTAAACATCACAAGACGTCGAAGGCTGCTATATGATAAAAATAAATATAGTTTTAAGTTAAGCTATATTTATGGATTAAAGAGCTGAATATCAGGGATTGAGATTATATAAATATAAAAGTGGACATTGCGGTTAACACCAGGCAGTGACAGGGTCTTATGCTTAAACGCGATCGTCAGATCATATATATATATATATATATATATATATATATATATATATATATATATATATATATATATATATATATATATATATATATATATATATATGTATGTGTGTGTGTTGTGTGTGTGCAGTTGGTATGACGTTTGCCTGTAAATATAACTGTCCGGGTTTCAATTCTCGGTATGCGCACTGATGATAAATCCCAAATTTTGGACGAAACGGCCGTCCAGTACTTTCTGCATTCTGTTGAGGTTCCTTCTAGACTCGATGAATTACTTTATATATATATATATATATATATATATTCTTATAAAGAGACAGAACAGTAAGATATATAATCCGGTGTTAATAATAATTAATATTTTTATTTTTACAAAAACTTTGCTTACTGCAAATCTACAGAGTATAAATATTATAAATTTACTTATTTAAAAATATGGTTCCATCGCTACACAGGAATTACTATGTTTCAAAAACAGAAGCCCAAAACTTTAGTCTGAGAAAGCCTAATGTGTCAGTCGCCAGGGGATTAGCATCAGCAATATTGATTGCAGGTAAAGAGTTCTCCCAGATGATTAAAATAGAGCAATTACATTTTTGTTAATATATATATATATATATATATATATATATATATATATTATAAAGAATTTTTATTACGACAAACGGTATTATCTTTTAGAGATACTTTGAAATAGACGCCCTATTGTTATTTTCAGCATTGTGTATTACGTCCTGAGCATGCGAGAATTTTAAAGAAAATGCGCTCTCCTGCTGATGTGTATAATTCGGATTGCCAACACACAAACAGAATGTCTCATATCGAGAATATTCCACATTGAACATGAAGAAAAATTAATTATTTTAATAATATGTAAAATCTCCACTTTCACCTGAAGACGGTTTGCGAGACCAGACCAGAAACACGTGTCGTGAAATTATGTAAAACAAAGTATAATATTTTTTCTCAATAAATCCACATTACAACCAAAAACGTTTGCGGCACCCCTCTTCTTTTTAATATACATACTTTTCTCTCGTTGGAACAACTACAACATATTTCCTTTATATATATATATATATATATATATCATTTTTTGACAGTAATGTTTCGCTGTATCACAGCTCTTCAGTGCGACGAGACAACCGAATGCCTCATGCCAGGATTGAGACCCAACTGATTTTGATTTGTCAGTCAGAGTTTCTACCAATGAGCTATCTTCATTCAACAGAAGGAGGCAGCTAAATCTAGCGTATTGTTTTCACAAATTTAAACAAATGTCAATCAACCGGGGTGCTCCATTCATTTTACTGAAGAGCTTCGCATCAACGCAGGTGGGTGTTGTTTGTAGAATTAGCTTACTTTATCACTATAAACGATATTTTTAGTGGCTACGCGTGTTGGATTTGATAAATGACATTTATATATAGTAATAAGAAATAATGTCAGATAAGGATCCTTTAATATATATATATATATATATATATATATATATATATATATATATATATATATGAAGAAATATAGTCTTAAGATGTGCTATATTTATGGGATAAAGCGTGTGTAAATATAAAATATAAAAGTGAACATAGAAGTCAACACTTAGAGGCGACAGTCTGTTTCATGCTAGATGCAATCGTCAGGCCACATATGCGTATATATATCCAAAATTCGCTTGAGGATGAAGTGGAACTACTGCTTTTAATTTAATAGCAAAATTAAATTCGGGGCTTTTAGCTTCTATTTTTTGAAACATGGTTAGAACTGTGTAACGGAAAAAACATATTTTAAATCAATTAATTTATAATATATATATATATATATATATATATATATATATATATATATATATATATATATAGACAACAGACATTTCGTATCGATTAATTTTTACTCTTCCACTTTTCCAAATTACTAATAGTACTTCTCAGACAAGAAGGAAATTCTGTCAGAAATTGTCCAAAGTTCATTCGCAAGAAATATGGTCCAAGATTTCGACCTTTTAAGTCGTCATTTAAGTTGGCTGAAACAAATGGTGAGTGTTGCAACATAGGCAAGGTGTGACATGTGTTTTTTATATATATATATATATATATATATATATATATATATATATATATATATATATCCACCGCGTGTAACAGTAAAATTGTTCAAATAGTGTAAAAAAAATTACCAACAATATATGTGTTTGTAGACAAAACTCCTTTTTACAAAAATACGTCAATGAACCTGATCTACAAACTGATTTCTTAGAAAGAATACATATTCTATTTATACGAACCTGTCCTAAAAATCTTGTCGGTAATAAATAACCCATTGAGGTGTTGATATGCCGTAAATCAAATCAAACAAGACCAAACCTAAATACAAGGAATTTGGACATGTACATACAATTTGGTACCTAGACTTTCCGAATTTAAGCGCTGTGTTCGATTGGCGTCAATGTGTTGTGATTTTTCAGTTGAAATGGCTAGATGGAACCGTAAGTTCTATGCTAACAGTTTCTTCTATCGTACTTCTCACTTGTAGAACTCCCTTCCACCTTCTTGCTTCCCAACCAACCTTGATCTTCAAAAATTTAAATGCAATGTCAATTGTCATCTTTTGTCATGTTCTTTTATTGTCCTCTCTCCTTGATAATAGTTTTTCTCATATTCTCTAACACTCAGTGACCCCCTTGCGTCTTAGGGGCTTTATTGTTTTGCTTGGGGTGAAACGATTAAAAGAAAAACAATAGTCAAAAAGTCTGATTGGCCCAGCCATTAATCCAACCTGGAGCGCTATACATTCTCAACAGCTTGGTTTGTCGATTCTACTTATTAAGATCAATATTTATTCGGGCTAATACAGTTTAATGACAAATGAAAGGAGAAGACTGTGTTGCGTCAAGATTTTTATTCATGTCTTGAGAAAAAAAACGCATCCAAATTCTTAGTTTCTTACCTAGGCGCGAACACTCGCAACTTATCTCAGTGTTTAGGGAACATTATCGTGATTTAAAGAATTCTGTGACTGGATTACGAAATATAGGCATTTGTTCTGGCAAATATATTTAAACTCTATTCAGAGACTAATTGATTAATTAATTGGTTGCAATAATTAATCGCTCTATAAATTAATCCCTGTAGAAAAAAAAATTTCTAAAGAGAATTATTTAATTAACCTGTCTATGAAGAGTGTCTTAAAAATTATATCCACGCTTGGTTGGAACTTGAGGTTCTCATCTGAAAGTTAATGAAACACTTTCCTTATAAGGTATGCGCATTATATGTAAATGGCAAACTGAAGATACCAAAATCACACATGTAGAATTTATACCAATTCGATACTAGTTCCTAATTCTATCTAGTCTAAAACTTGTTTTATCGGAGTTACCTCCTCCTTAATTTCCTAACTGCCACTAGGGGTCGCTTTCCTTACACTATAAATACTGGGCGACTTCTTGCCTCGTTCTCTTTTCACTTTGTGCTTTAGTTGGGTTGAACACGGGCAACCCACCCAAAAATTTAGGTTAGCTTAGGTTTAATTTTTTCAGTTTTTAGTTTCCTTTTTCAGTAAACTTAGCTAGGGTATGTATGCTCATTGGCCCCTTTTATTTCTGTTCCTATCTTTCTTTAAGTTTAATTCCCCGTCCCCTCACTCGTTAGGTGGTCAGTGACGTCAGTTCTCTGGTGGATGCAGGGCGTTTTTTGTTTCGAGTGTGATTTTTCGTATCTGTTGTTGTGTCTGAATGAGTGCATGTCTGTGCGAGTGCTTGGGATGAATGAATGTTTTTAATTTTTATAGTCCCGCATTAATTTCGTCTAGTTAACTGATGTTTCTGCCACATTTAGTGATTGTGGGGTTTTATTACTAACACGATTTTGTTTAGTTTCTTGTAAATAGTTATTTGTTTCATACTGTAAATACTCATTGGGGTTACTTTTTAAAATTTAAAAGTGCTGTTTTATTCCCCCCCCACTCCCACAGACCACAAATTTTACATATGGGGTCTAGTTCGTATTTTCATGGAGTCATTGAGGTATTATGGTGGGTGTGGTGAAAAAGGTACGTAAGAATGTGTTGTTTTGGTGCAAGAAATATTGTTAGTATGATTAGGTCAGCGTTTGTGGCTAGCTAAATTTAGAAGTTAAGACAGAAGACCGACCTTTTCTCCATTCCCCATTTCGGCCTTGTGCCACATTTTCTGTTATAGTACGGAAATAAATAATCTTTTTATTTTGCATTTCAGCGGATGCATTTACAAAATGTGATCTCTCGCAGAGATCCGCATTTTCGCCCACTTATGGGAAAACGCCATGAAACACACATAGACGTACGTACGAACTTTCACCAAAATACAAACTCTTTACGTTCACACACAAACACAAATGTTAATGTCTTTGTCACTTGTAAAATTGTTGTTTAATACATATATTTGTTCACATATATATATATATCGGTCTTGTTTGTTTTCTTTACCTCTTCGGTTGGACTCAACTTGAGTCCGCCATGTTCTTGTAGTTGGACCTTCTTCTAGCAGGAAATAAACGCACGTGTTCCTAATCCAACAACACTTAACCCACACGCGGTCCGCTACAGTTTTATAGAATTGGAGACCATATTTATCAATCAGCCGAAGTAAATTACAAGAGAAAATTACCCCATTGCGTTCGCGCAAGATTGTAGAAATATCATTTCCGAGCTGTTATCCATTACACCACCCGTAAATCCAAGCTTACAACACCTGATGTTCCCAAGCGATCACCCATCTAGGTAGTGACCAGGCTCGACGTTGCTTAATTTTGAATGTAATATACATCTGCAGATTTAATTGCTTTTCTGAGTTTAAAACCTGTCCTGTTTGGTGTTAAAGTTTGGACACGCTTGAAAACGAAGACAATACCAGCCTATAAACTACCCTATAAACAACCTATAAACGACCCTATTATAAACGACCATAATTTATCTTTCCTCACACCAAGTGGATTCTTATTGACTCAACTACAGGCATGCCTCGATTAATACGCATTCGTTTAGTATGCTAAAATTTTTATATACCAAAATTCGATTAGTGCATACATAATACTCGATTAGTGAGATTTGGTTTGAAAGTTAGGATTGCATAATTAAAAGAAAAAAAAATTTGTAGTTCCAACGAATGATTTTTTTTCCCCCTTGATTTGAATTCTTAAGCGTTTCTAGTTTCTTTGCGCTGTTTTTACTCAAATTAAAGAGTGACCAAGACTGGCAACTGCTAGTCGAAATATTTCCATAAAAAAAAAAGTTTGGTTTGGTTTATGGCATATCAACCTCAATGGGTTATTTAATGTCGACAAAAGTTTTATTACTGGTAATTATATTATATATATTTTTTTTTTTTTTTTTCAAAAATGTATTTCTGGTAATATTTTTTCTTCAAAAAATCTATTACTAGTAATATCTTTTTTTTTTTTCCAAAAATGTATTGCTGCTAATTTTTTTTTTTTTACAAAGTATTTCTGGTATTAAACCCTATTTTTTACACTTTCATAGTGCTTTGACCCTAGTTTTTGGGGTGGGGGGTAACTATTTGCCCATAGCTGAGACCCTAACAGGTGCTACCACCCCGGTTCAGGTTGGACCTTGGGACAACAACAATTAAGTTGTATTTCCATAATTCTCAAAACATCCTGCTGTTGGACGCAGTTTTTCGTCACATCCAGGACGAGATTAGTGAGGTAAAATACTCTTCAGTTCAACCAAATATTTGAAAATTTATTTATTTTTTTATCGTTACCGATGTAAGCATTATCCGCACTAACCGAGAGATTCCTGTTCTCCTAAAGCAGGTATAGGCAAACCTTTTTCGAACAGAGGGCCGTATGGGGTACAGTACATCTGCCGCCACTTACCTTAAAAGACAGTTTGATGTACGTAGGTCCTTACTTTCCGTACAAGCAATTATTTTTTTTTATTTCCTGTGTGACTTTAGCTGGATTTCGCAATTAATTTCCATTATTCGTAAATTTATTTCCAAGTTATAAAAATTGTTGTCGCAAAAAAAAAAAAAATCAAGTACAAAAATCGTCGAAAACAAATAGCATTAATGAAAACTTGGGAATTCAAAATTTCTATAACATGATCTATTGAAAGTTAGATTTTTGTTCCTTTAATTAAAAAATGTGTGACACAGTGACATTCGCGTTTATTATATAGGTAGGTAGGTAGGTATATATATGTATCAGGAACGCTTTTAGTCGGCTTTTCCCACTAATTTCATTAAATCTGTTCATTTGGTCTTTCGGGAAAATGGGTCAGTCAGTGATACATGCTAAGGCGATCATGTATTCTCTAATGATTGACTAGACAGAAGATATTCCCACAGTAGGCTGCCGTTTCTTTCTGTGGTAGACTTGTGCCCATCTGTCCTGCTATTTAAACCATTGAGAAGAGATGGATTCATACCTTTTCCAATGGTATTTTTACGTAAGTGAATGCAATGAATTCGACTGAAATTCGAACTCGGCTCTCCTCACCAGAACGATCCGATAAAAATCTAGCACCGCCTCGTCTATTTGAAGTATCTGAAACATTATGGCGCACTTGCTGATGTACGTATAAAATCATATTCAAATTTAATATATGCCATGTTTTTTTAAAAAAGTTATATTTCGATATCTATCCATATTTCTGAGATGAGGTATTATGCACATTATTTACAGTATTCGGACTATTGTCCTCATCTTTGTCGCCATATTTATTACAACGTTTCGGCCGTTGTACGCTCCGGCCTTCTTCAAGGACATATTGCACAGTGGATAAAGGCGTTAGTTAGATCCATTGACAGGACTCAAAGAGTACGAGTTCAATACTCGGCTAAGGCAGTGGATAACTTTCGGAGGGGAATTAACAGGAGATAACTGATAACTGACATCCATTAAAAACATGGCACGTGGAACCTGAACAGTCTGTCCCAGCGAGCGAAATAAAGGGTTCAGTTCGACATTCCAACCACCTGAAGAAGGTCGGAGCGTACAACGGCTGAAACGTTGTAATAAATATGGCGACAAAGATTAGATTTTGATGTGTACGCATTTTTCCTTGACTGCAAATGCAAAGAAATTGGAGAAACAGGTCAAGATGAAAAATAAAAATATCATAAATAACGGACATTTTTAATTCAATGCGTCACGTTCGTCGAATGGATTTGGGTGTAAAGAAACGGAATTATCATTGGCGGGAAGAGAAAAAAATAACTAACGCAATTTTTGCTCTATCGATGCAAAACAAGTAATATTTTAATTGTTGCATATATTATTTAATGGGCTTATAATCAAAACCAATTTTGATAAGAAAAAAATTCGTAAGATATATTTTAGTTGAGTTGGGTTTGGTTGGTGTATTTTTATTATTTTTTTTTAACGTTAGGCTCATCTATGACGAAATAACTTTTTTCTTTTTAGTTATATTTAACCCTGCGTTAGTCACCTCGGATTTTAAAAAATGGATAGAACCGAGCAGTCCCCTGTTACCCACGAAACCCCCGACCGGTGGGAGGGAGCGTTTGGAGGATCCCGTTGTGGCTGCTGCCATTTTTCAGTCCTGTTTTATAGCCAATCGTTATTTTTTTTTAATTATTTTTAAATTGACGTTACATTGTCAGTCACCAACTAATAATATACAGTGTAACCCGGATATAAGACAGTTGTCGGGACCAGAGAAGAAGTCTCTTATATCCGGGTTTCTCTTATATCCGGGTTTGGTCTATTTTGTTTAGGTAAGTATGGGCTCTAATTTGGGACCAGAAAAAAATCTCTCTTATATCCGGGTCTCTTATATCCGGGTTACACTGTACATTGTGTATTTGCATGGCCGGTGTACTAGGAATTTTTTATGTACTGCGGATCGATAGTTTTTAATAAACATAAAACATTAGGCAGCATATGATTTACATACAAAGAAATAATCACACATAGAATTAATCAGAAGTATTAATGCGATTATTGGCGACATCTATCGCTAGAAAATTCCTATAAAAAAACTACTACTAAGACATTACACTATATTATTGAACTATATACTTAGTTCATGACATAAAAACTGAATACACTTGTAAAAATAGAATACGTGGATTTAACACATCACAAGAAATATTTAAATAAAATTCTCACTTAAAAATTTTGAAAAACTTAGCGTTGCGTCTTTGCACGTTCCGAGATCTTACACAACCGTCAATAATAGCAGATATTCAAAAAACATCTTTCGGTCGACATACAGGTATATCGTCTCAAGTTTTTGATTTTATAAGGAAAAAAAACACATGCCTGATGATGAATAGAAGACTATTCGTAAGTACTAGCATTTTAACATCAAATAAACTGAAAAACTACAGTCAACAAGTTTTTCGACAAGGATCAAGACTCGCACTATGGATGAACAGGATTTTAATGCATATATTATGTTTTCTAGCGATGGATGTCGCCAATAATCGCATTAATACTTCTGATTAATTCTATGTGTGATTATTTCTTTGTATGTAAATCATATGCTGCCTAATGTTTTATATATATATATATATATATATATATATATATAGAGAGAGAGAGAGAGAGAGATACAGATATGTATAATAATAATAATAAGAGAGAAACCACAAACGTTTTTGGTTGTAATGTGGATTTTTAAAAAAAATATATTATGGAAAATAAAGCATAATAGGCAATAAATAGTCTAAATAATGATAACTCCTCATTCCAGAAATTCGGACAGAAATTTATTACGCTATATTGTTAAAATTCTTCTATTTTTTTTATTAGTGTTGTTAATAATTTATTGTGCCGATTAAGATAAACAGCTCGAATGAATCATTCTTCAATTAAGCCTGTGTTAGTCACCTCGGATTTCCAAAAATGGATAATCTCTGGTGTCTTTACGTACCACAATACAAAAATGCTTATAGTGTTACAATTTGTGCTCTTACTGCCGAAAATAGAACATTAACAGGCAATCTCAGTTACAATATACATTAAATCTAATCTTGAAATGAAGATATAATTATCCATTGAGGGCACCTCGCGGCCGCGTAATGGTTAGGAAGCTTGTCTCGCTAGAACAATTATGACTGAGTAGTGAGTTCGATCCTCACTGAGTGCCCTTTACATTCGGCATTGTACCACATCCAAGCTACGCTTGGAAAACACTATAATTATCCATTGAAATTAAAATCATAATAAATTTGTTGCCTAAACCTGTCGTTAATTGTACGTGAAACACACCAATACAATAATAGTGAAAAGTTTTATACATCAAAAGTCACAATATATTTCCATGAATAAAAAGATATTACATTAGCTAAACTTATAATTACAGGACTGAAAGAGTAATAACATATATATATATATATATATATATATATATATATATATATATATATATCAAAAGGCACGGTGGAGTAATGGATAGAGGCTTGGGTTGAGGAATCCTTTACATTCACTTACGTGCTAATACCCTTGGGAAAGATGTGAATCCTCTTCTTCTTCTTCCAGCTATGGGTAAATAGCAGGACAGACTGGGTTCTAAAGCCTTGGATGGCAACTGGTCTAGGAGATGGACAACTCTGAATTCAAAACCTGCGGAGGGTCGTTTGGGGACCTTGTGGTACGTAGTGCACCATGCCTCTGTATTCGGCCCTTCAAAAAGTGTGGATGGTTCTGCACAAAACCTTCACTTCTATAATCTTATGTACTGGTGTAGGGCTGTCGGTTTCCTAGGAACTGATCTGCTTGACCTTCATACGTCGAATTCGACGGGAGAGTCGAGAACATAAAATATGTGTGTGTGTGTTACCCTCTGGAACAAAACGCGCTCAAACGTGTCTGGCGTGCAAAATACATGAAAAAAAATTATGGCCGATCTAAAAGCTATAATTTAAGAACTTGAACTCAGATTTTGCGAGACGAATTTGTGGCTAATGCAAATTTACGAGCCTGAGGGCAGACAGCAAAGGTCGACGTGTGTGTGTGTGTGCGGTTTCGAGGTAGACTCACCGATTGTGATTGAAATGAAGACGGGTACAACTGGTACTCTAGACAGTCGTACCGTTTTTTTTTTGCTACACATACACAAACAGGGCAACCAAAAATATTTTTACCAACTTTGGAGGCGGATTCCTCACATTGAAACATGGACAAAAGTCCATAAACATATGTCCGCAAATCCTTTTTTTTGCATTAAGTTTAAAGGAAATGGTAGACGCTGTTAAATGCACAATCCAAGATACAATCCCCAAATACTTTTACAAACTTTGGGGACTGGTTTCTGATACCAAAACATGGCCAAATGTCCATATAAACATATGTCCAAAAGGCTATCGTTTTGCCTCAACAAAGCAACTCATGAAAAATGTCTTTCGCTTGTTTCTGCACACGCTCGTACTCGTAGGGTCATTAACTGGCAGACCCTTTCAAATACTCCCACATGGTATCGAATGGTTTCGCAGGCCCTGTGACACGTTGATGTAGCATCTCTGCATTATTATTATCTGCTGAATACACCTATTTTTAAGTGACCCCCGCAAATAAAAATCAAAAGGATTGAGGTCGGGGGAACGTACAGGCCATGGGACCTGTCCTCACCAACCTATCCACCTTTCATGGTAGATATCAGCCAGTGCATCGCGAACAATGTGCTTAAGACCCATCATGCAAGATGCGTCTTCGTATTAACAGGGGTATATCCTCTAATAGGTCTGGAGGTGTGTTCCCTGTAGACATCTCCTGTAAGACGTGCTGGGAGAACATATGGACCTACCAGACAGTCATCTACAATTCCAGGCAACCTATTAATCGTAAACTGATGCTGGTGTCTAGCCTGTAATGTACCATGGGGATTCAGATCCGCTCACAAATGTTAGTTGTGTAATTTTTTTATTCCATTTCTTTCAAATTTTGACTCATCCGTAAAGAAGACTGCAGGGACAAACAACGGATCGGTAATTTGTGCAATAAACCATCGGCAAAAGTTCTCCCGTGGGAAATGAAGGCGAAAGACCCTGCACACGTTGCAAATGATACGGATACAGAATTTGCTCTTGAAGTACCCTCCATACGGCACTATGAGAAGTGCGACATGCTAGGGTCACTTGACGTGTGCTGATACCCGGGTCATTTCCGACAGCCTGTAGAATGTGTTCTTCATGCTCAGAACGACGAGTGGATCTCGGTTTTCCTCGATTCATAGTTTGTGGTGCCACGGAGCCTGTCTCAGCAATTCGACTATAAACAGAAATAAAGGTTGAATGACTCGGCCACCTTAAGTCTGGAAACGCAGTCTGGCACATCCGTGCAGCCTCGTGTCCATTACCATTCACGCGGCCATATGTAAAAGTCATGTCTGCCTGCTCCCGATACGAAAATCCTGCCATTGTTAAACGGAACACATCTCAGTTAAGTCACTACTGCACACGTTAAACGTTGAAGACAGACTCGCCACAAATGTACACGAATGACGAATGTAACCTAGTCTACATGGCAACACTGCGCCATTTACCGTAAACTTTCTTTAAAGTTAATAACTCAAAAACGAATGATTTGCGGACTTTTGTCCTTGTTTTGATGTGAGGAACTCGCCTCAAAGTTTGTAAAAGTATTTTTGATACATTCTGTAAATCACACACACACACACACACACACACATATATATATATATATAACTCAGGGTTAAGGGGATTGAACCCTTTATTTCGTTCACCGGGGAAGGTTGTTTTAGTTCCACGTGCCATGCCTCCTTTGAACGTCTCATTTATTTCCCTTTAACTCGCCTCTCTAAGTTTTTGTTCATCACTGCAGTAGGCCGGTATTGAACACACAACTCTTGAGGTCAAGTCACTGGATCCAAACAATGCTTTTCTCCACTGGGTCATAGACAGATACCACAAAAGTAATTTCCTAAACAAACCTCAGTACCGAGATACGCAATGAGGATTTTAAGCTTTTTTGGTGTTTGAACTGGTTGAGTTTTCTGTTAGGTCAGAGGTTAGCGTTAATGCTGATCCCATGCCAGCTCAGCCCGTCTGGCGCACACAATCTTCTTACTCGTATTTCCTACATTTGGTCATCGTTACAACGTAAAGTAAGTTTGATAATACTATTACTATACTAAATTATATTAATTCAATTGTTTACTTGATACTTATTTCAACTTAGTCTGGCACAAGGCTGCATGTATAGAGTACACAGTGAGGATCGAACTCGTTACTCAGTAGTAAAGGACAATCAGACTAGATCGTTAACCATTACAACACACATTACTTTAAATATTTACTAAACTTAGTGCGGCAAAAAAATACAATAATAGGGCACCTACTGAGGGTCGAAGTCAATACAGTCGTGATGGCTAACTAGATGAGCTCGTTAGCCATTACCCCACGCCGAGAATCTGGGTTGTTTGGTAATCGGGTTATTTCCGTGTTTTCATGAGGCCAGTTAAAATGTTGATTTTCAAAACTGAAGTCTTTTTTTTACTTCTTGGAAGACTGACGCAACAGCATCTTACTTTTTTTTTTATGCCGACCTTAGTTAAGTTTAGAAGACTATCAAAGAAAGGAAAAAAAATAGGGTGGGGATGAGGGCTGTTGTGCTTCGCACTTCTGAGAGTAGGAAATTGTTTTGTGTTTGTTACGCCCCCATTCCCAGCAAAAATAAAAGAAAAAAAGAAAAGAAAAATAAATTAAAAAGAAAACGGAAAAGAAAGATGTAAAAGGGGGAACATTTTTTTCTTCTCTCGAACCGATAACTGCAAATTCCATCGTTTTGACACGCTTAGCAGACGTCTTCGGTTCAACGGGCAGAAGGTTTCAAGGTAGGACAATAACAGTCTCCCTTCACACGAGTTCAACCCATCTACTCTGGTCTCTTTCCTTAAAAAGCTTGCAGTTGAAGACATTACAATCTGTCGCCCAGGTTACGGTAAGAAAACGGTATTGGCAGCTCATTCTATTGCATTAAAAATCAGCAAGAAAGCGGATGTAATTATTTTGTGACACGCGCAAGCCAGCCGAAAAACGTACGAATAAGTAATTATTCATCAGAAGTGAATGATAGGAACAAAAATGGCGAGAAATAGTGTTTTTGTTTTTCGTTTCATGTAGGCGATGTTGTGACGGTTCATAAACATTAAATTGATATATCGGATTGTTCTTATTCTCGCTGAGCGTCGAAAACAAAACGCTTTTGCACCGATACGTGAAAGAAAAAATCACTCAGAACGGGCATTAATTAAATCTTTTCTTGTCGCTTTACTCAAAGTGGCGGTCTCATGTGGATGCCCACCTCACGTTCTGTACCGCGTTGTCAGAACAGGAATTCAACAGTTCAATCAACTCAAAGTAAACTAAGTAAGAAAACAGAATTCATGGTTGCCAGCAAAAAGGACGACACAACATGCAAATTACAAAGTGGAGATACCAAATTCAAACAATTTCAACAATCTAAATATCTGAGAAATGTTTCAACAGAAGAAAGAAAGTTCGACACTGAAATGCGAAGGCGCACTAGGATAACGAAAGATGCCTTCCAAAAGCTAAGCAAAGTATTAAGAAACAGAAAAAAAATCGTTAGAAACAAAGAAAAGAGTACTGAACAGTTATGTAATATCAGTCCTCCTATATGGTCATGCTAAACAAATCTCCTCACAGATGAAGAAAAGACTTAAAGCAACAGGAATCTGGTTCTACAGAAGGATGCTGAGAATAAAATGAACCGAACATGTGAGTTTTAGTGAAAATAGAAACAAAAATGGAACTCATGCTTAACATCAGAAAGAGGCAGTTAAAATTTCTATGGCACAGAATGAGGAAAGAGGACTTGGGAAATCTGATACTCACAGGACAGATTGAAGGCAACAGAAACAAAGGAAAACAACGTATAACCTAATTTTCATCAATTCCCCCCCAAGCAAGGCGATAATGCCACAAAAACTCAAGATGTCACTGGGGGTGAAAGAGACTGAGAAAACTTTAGAAGTAACTGGAAAGCAAATCCCAAACAGGAAACAAGGGATAAAACTCTACACCTGTTCAAAATTATATATATATATATATATATATATATATATATATATATAATGACAACCGAGAATAATTGAGCTTTAGTCCCCTTGAAATATGAAGTATCCCACTGTCCTTTCCACTTGCAAAGGCAGGCTGAAACGTCCTCTTAAAATAAATCCACTCTTCGTAGCATTTACTTCTAAAAAAGTGCTCAATACAAAGTAGAGCAATATATTATTCTTATATTTTTATTATAAGAGATTATAATAAAAACATTTTGAAATCGCCACACAAAAGCTTTCATGTTTCAATAATTTGATTGTACTTCTTTAGGCGAAGGTAAGTAAAAATTAAGACAATTGAAATATGTCTTGATTTATTTTAATTGAGAAATACATCATATGCATGTTCAAAGAAGTAAAAAAGAGCCCTAAATATAAAGGAAGGACAACGAAAACTATTTAGACCATTGTTTTAGTACCCCTGACATCAAAATGTTTTCAGTACGTGCAGTGTGTATCCGAAAAAGAAGCAGTGAGAAAGTAAGTCGCCAATATTCAGTTCCAACCTTAATTTGTCGTGTAGAGGTCCAACAGGAAGAGTGTATTTATTTTTACAGCCGGCGCTGCTTTTACGTGTCACAAAACTACATATTCAAAAGGAAATAGTACCCAACTTTTGAAAATTAAGTTTTATGTATTTATCTCCATATGGATGTGAATGATTTATATATTTATATTATTTGTCATATATTATTATATATTATATATTATTTATATTATTTATTTACGAGAGTATGGGAATGTTACAGACGAATTTAACTTTCAGCAAAACCTCCGTTGTCAATGCTTTTAATTCAGTGTTGAATATTAAGCACAGAAATCGACCATTGTTCAAGTAACGGACGGACTGTTGTAGGTGGAGACCTCGGATTTGTTGGAAAAGATTCCAGTAGACTCATTGAAGGGATTCCTGGAAGCCGATGCTTTAAAGAAATACAAAAGTTGTTCTCACGAGTACAGCCCACACCTTACTAAGAGCTTTATCTATGTAAAATATGCGTGTTGTTCTTTTTTTTTAATTGTTCAGTGGAAAATGTCATGATGCCATTTCTGACCTTAGGTCACTGGTTGGGACCCGGAAAGAAATATGTACACACCAGTAATCAAAGGAAATAATAATAATAATATATATATATATATATATATATATATATATATATATATATATAGATAGATAGATAGATAACTGATAACTGACATACATTAAACATGGCACGTGGAACTAGAACAGTCTACCCCAGTGAGCGAAATAAAGGGTTCAGTTCGACATTCCAACCACCTGAAGAAGGTCGGAGCGTACAACGGCCGAAATGTTGTAATAAATATGGCGACAAAGATGAGGACATTAGTCCGAATAATGTAAATAATGTACATAAAACCTCATCTCAGAAATATAGACAGATACTGAAGAAGGCCGGACCGTACAACGGCCGAAACGTTGTAATAGATATGGCGACAGAGATGAGGACAATAGTCCGGATAATGTAAATAATGTACATAATACCTCATCTCAGAAATATAGACGGATAACAAAAGTGATGGAGATATAAAAAAAAGAAAAATAATCTAAATGAAATCGGCTAAATTATATATCCAAAGCACATATTAAAAACAAAAATAATTTAAAATTTCTCAGCTTATTCCCCTCGTTCGTGCGCATGCGTATTCGACATTAATTTAAACTTAGTCCGATTAAGTCCTTAAAGGACGAAACGCGATGCACGAAAACCTTTTTTTTTTCACTTCATCGTACTTCTTTTCCCTATATATATAAAAAATTATGTATCGTTATCCCATATATATGATAAAAATAAAGTTTCAAGGTTTGCTATATTTATGGATAAAAGTGGTCAATAAGCAAGGATAGGTCGTATTTAAATAGAAATGTGGACAGTGAGGTCAACATTGAGTGGCAACATGCTGCTTCATGGCATGAACAATACGTTCAAGTATGAAAGAATATTGTCACACACACACACACACACACAAATAGTCACACACATATATATATATATATATGACAAAGTGGAAAAAAGTTATAGTGTGATGCTTAGGACTTCATGGGACGAAATGCGTCAAACGAAAACTTTTTCCACTTTGTCATATACCTTTCCTCCAAAATTGTTCTTGCTATATAAAAAAATTTCATATCCCATAATATACCGGTCGTAACAGCAAAATTGTCCAAGTCGTGTAACAGCATAAGATAATTTTCCATCCCACAAAATTTTTAATCTCTCAAAGACCACTAAACTAATTGAATTTCTTTTTTCTTATTTTTCAGATAAGACGTTTAGCCATCTTGACACCATTTGTCGCAAGAAGCACTGAAAAAACATTTGAGTTATTGATATAATGGAATATGCATACACCTGAGTTCCCCCTCACTGGAATATGATTGGCTGGTGTTCGTCATAAATGCAGACGGACGTGTATGTACGACAGAGTTTAAGTCTATGACGACCCCCATTGGACTACGCCGTTGGCTATCCTATTGCCTGCGACTACGACGAGTACCAGTCGATTATTTCTACCGTGTACTACTTGGTTATAGTAGCCAAAAGCATTTAGCTACTTCGATCAAATATATCCCTTTCCAGGACATATCAGTTATTCAGCTAGAAAGTGAACAGGTTAAAATCGTTATGTGTCAGCCCCACTATGTCTTCCAAACGGAGTAATGGTGAGAGGAAAAAAATCATTTAGGCCTTCACTAATGGTACCAACATTCATACTATGGCTTCCATCTTCAAATCTCATGCAAGAACCATCAAGAGAACGGTGAATAAGTTTAATAAAGAGGGAAGAGTAGAGAGGAAAACTGGATCAGGAGGTGACAGCAGGAAGAGGGATCATCATTTCAACTTAGAGCTAAATACATTCTTATTATTTAAAGTAGAGTTCAATAGTGTTATAAAAACATCAGAGAATTCCAATAAGTTATCATTAAACATTTTTAAGATACAACGGTTCAAATCAAACAATTGGACAATTTTACTGTTACACCTGGTATATATATATATATATATATATATATATATATATATATATATATAAAAAAGTATATGTGTGCAAATATATATGTGACGTCACCCCGTGGCCTCTCTGTCCCGTCGCCGTCCTGTCCTGTGACGACCAATGTGACTTGGTATTGGTCGCGGCACCAAATGTGACGTTCTAACCCTTTGCTGATTCGGATGGGAATCTGGTTAGATTCGGTATCAGCTTTGTCGTTCCCAGCTCGCCTCCAACGTCTGGTTACCGAAGTACCTGCTTTGATTTCTAGTCTAACCTACCCACGTTGTGATTTGATCTTAGGTAGACGAAATCAATCAGTCGCCGGGCCGCAATGCAAGCCGAGTCTGAACAAAGGTAACACCGCACAAATATATGTAAAAGAAAATAAAGTAACAACTCGAAAAGTTCAAATGTGTAAAAAAAAAGAATAACAATATTTTATATCTGGTTGCTGAATACAGGACTGCATATTTCTCCCAAACCGCTAATATGGATACGTGACACTTTGCGTTTGTTAGGCGAGTCTTAACATCTTAAGTTGTTTTTTCAAGAAACTGGTTTTTGGTGTATCTTCAGGCGATATTCGTAAAACTTGTTTTGGTGGTGTGAGTCTAAGCCGTTCTTCAAAAATAAATTGTTCTTGGTTAGAAGTTGAGGTCAGAATGCGTGGATCTTCAGTCAGCTTCCTGCGAGGCGGGTCTCAGAGCTCACAGCTCAACTGCAACTAACTTCTCTCTGACTCAACTTCCAACTCAACTACTGGCTAACTCGCTGCGACTCTGCTTATATGGACGCCGACCAAAACCGGGGTGGGCTTGTCGGGGTTTGAGGTTCCTTGATAATGGTAAATCCACAATAAGGATTTTCTTTGTTTTCGGACAGGAAAATTTATTACTTTCCATTTTTGGAAGTCCATTACTTTCTACTTTAAGGGAATCGTCCTCCCAAATTCTTCCTTTCTCATATTCGTATCTCACCCAATCCCCTCAGAGGGCGTCAACAGGCCTCCCCTCCTTCTTCATAGTTTACCTTCGCCTACCGCTCACGCCACCCTTCTCCCAATGAACGCCCAGCAGCGTGGGTGTGATTAGATGGCCTCAGTTTAAAAATTTCGCTCAAAGGAAAAAAAAAAATTATCTTCTTTTTTTTTTTTCTTTCTTTCTTTCTTTCTTTCTCTTCCCCGGGCAGACCTCCCACGACTCGTAGAGTGGTCCCTAATCTCTATCTTAACCGAATTTCATCTGGAGTTCGTCAACGAGATTTTCGTCAAATAATCATTGGGGTTGATCAGTGAATCTCTTTGTCTCCTCAATGCCTACATGCTTCCGTCGCCACAGTCTGTCCAGGCAACAAACTCTTATCATGGATAAGTCTGAACATAAAACAGGTGTTTTTCCCCAAACCAAATGATATCTCCGAAAGATAGTTAATGGTTTATTCCTTTCCTTTCTCTTTTCCCTTCCTTTCCTTCTCTCCTTTGGGGTGGTTCTCAGCTGATGTCTTTCTCGGTCAATACGTGCCTGATTAACATTATCTCTTAGCATTCTGTTTTGTAGGCCACTTGACCAATTTGAAATTTTCATTATTGCCATGGGCAGATTGTTATCTTCTTTCGCCGCGTCATAACATAAATTAATTCCACAGATCCGATATCTTACGAATAATTATTTCAGCTTCTTCTCGCCTTAATTATTTCCCGCTTTTCATTTTCACGCAACCGCTAAATAGTGTCACATAGAGAAAAATAGGAGAGAACACGTTAGGTAAATAATCCGAAGTTCTTTAGTATTTTTGTTTTTATTAAAAAAAAAAAAAAAAAAAAAACAGTGCTCAATACAAAAGTAGAGCCTAAATTATAATTATAATTATTTTTTAAAAATATGATCCCTTCGCTACATAAGAGTTTTCATGTTTCAAAAACAAGAGCCAAAAACTTCAATATAATTATTAAAATTAAATTGAATTAAAGTATAAAGCTGTTTCATCCTCAAGCGAAATCTTCGGATTCCAAAAATTGTTTGGCCTGACGATTGCATATAGCATGAAACAGACTGTCGCCTCTAAGTGTTGACTTCTATGTTCACTATATATATATATAGATATATATTACTTTTATATATATGTATGTATTTATACTTATATAAATTATATATATATATATATATATATATATATATATTTATTTATATTGAAAATGTGATGAAAAACTACACCACGGGTTAACCCAATTCTTGTGAGTGAAATTAAGTAGACGGAACTCTTGCTTGGAAGCCGTCAATATTTGTACAATCATGAAGTCACAAGTAATCGTAACGGAGAATCTTAGCTTACGGGCGTTGTTCAAGATGCTGATCAGGCCAGATTTTGCGCATAGCCCCCCCCCCCTCGAACTGTAACTAACGACCGCTCAGCAGATTTGCAATATAAACTACAAGTAGGTTCTGCGAGTGTTGAACAAAAAGAAGTGTACCTGAGTCGGGGACTGCGGCAGGGATTGGCTAATAGACGAGTGTGCTACGAGAGTAGCCGGTCATTAGGGCATGCGGGGGCGTAGATGAATGTGTTTGTATACAGACAGAAAAACATGTGTATGTCCACGGATGTATTTATATATGTATATAAATAAATTCATTATTGAGGAACACTTGACCGAATTCTCACTCCTACCCAATAATTCAAACAGTATCATCACAGAGAAGATACTATGCACCACTGACCTCACACATCATCGTTTTTTTTCTCATTCGAATTGAACTACCTTCATATAAAGCAAGCGCCTACAATGACTATTTCATTCACAGAGAACTATTTTTGGTTTATCAGATTCCATTTATCTGCGGCGACATTTCTGGGCCGCCCACAACAGGACATTCGCTGTCTGACCTGTTAACAATGGCGCCCGTCGAGTTAGTTTGCAGTGCTGCCGTCTGTCGGTGATATGCTGCGTACAACAAAGGGTACATAACTCCAGTTCATATCTGCGTACACAATTCGGATTATGTTTCGTTTTTACTTATTCAGCAGTAACTAATTAATGACCAGTTCACCTTTTCTATGCGCCATTTCCCTTTAGGACGTAGGCAATCATATCTTCTCGCGAATCACTACTCTGTGGAAACGACATCCAAGATGTTTCTCGGATTACTACAATCTTAATACATTTAAGGCTAAGATAATCCGTTATCTTCCGCTCGTATCCGCACGAATTTCTTCCTAACGTAACCCTCTACATGGATTATCCCCCGGGCTTTTACAAAGCCCGGGGGATAATCCATTACTGTAAAGCTCTCCACAACTCACTATCCCTTAGCAGCGTTTTTCTCTTTCCCAAACCTGCCTACCTCGTTCTGTCATTCATTCACACAAACACTTCATGTAGGTTGTCCACTGCTTTGTCCTTTACTGGCTTCGTTATGCCTTCCCTGTGAGTGTCACATTCTAAAAGCCGTCCTTCCTCATTATTTTTCAAAGAAACTTCACCTGTCTCTTTCTGAGTATAAGTTTCCGTAAGACGTCTTTGTTGATTATACGCCGCGCCAATGGAATCCTCAGTATTCTTCTGTAGAACCACATTTCTGTTCTTTCAAGTCTCTTCTACATCTGCGACGAGATGGTCTAACATTCACTGCTATTTAGGAGGACTGATATTCCGTAATAGTCCACGTCTTGGATAAGACGATAAACTACGTCCAACAGCAAGGCCTCTGATCAAGAGGTTTTGAGGCGCGTAGAACCACCTCTTAATTGCTGGTGTTCCCAGGTCTGCCCTAACTCGGGGGTTGTAGCACCTGTTAGGGTTCAAGCTATGGCCAAATAGTTAACATCCAAACTGCGATCAAGACATCATGAAAGTGTAAAAATAGGTTTTAATACCAGAAATACTTTCTAAAAAATTATTACCAGCAATAAATATTTCAAGGAAAAAACTTATTACCATCTATACATTTTTTGAAAAAAATATTACCAGCAATTTTTGTTGGCATTAAATAATTCACTGAATTTAATATGCCGTAAAACAAAACAAACTAAACCGTAATAGTCAAGTACTTTTTTCTATGGTTCTCACGAAATTGTCCTGTTTCTTAATACTTTGCTTAGATTTTGAAAGGCATCTTTCGCTATCCCAAAGAACCTTCGGATTTCAGTGTCGTATTTTCCATCCGCTGTTAAAACATTTTGCAGATAGTTGAATTGTGGTACTTGTTTGATTTTGGTATCTCTGATTTGTAATTTGCATCTTGGGCCATCCCTTTTTTCTGATAATCATGCATATTCTCTTCTTACACAGTTTACTTTAAACAGCATAAGTTACTGTATTTCTAAAATGATAGCGCGGTACAGGATGTGAGGTGGCCATCCACGTTACAACTTCTGAACATACTTGATGTTGACATCTCAAATTCGTAGTTCGTATCTTGGACATTTTCTCTCGCTGTCACCCATAATTTCCGTCTTGATGAATAGTCCTTTCTTCTCGTTTTCTTTTGCTACCGTGTCTATGCGTTGTTTTCTCCTGCTCCTCTTGCCTTCAACTTGTCCTGTGGGCATCGAATTTCCCCTATGTACCCTAGAATTTTCCTCTTATGTACCCTAGAAATTTCCCCTATGTACCCTAGAAATTTCCTTTTACGCATCCTAGAAATTTCCCCTATGTACCCTAGAAATTTCCCCCATGTACCCGAGAATTTTCCTCTTATGTACCCTAGAAATTTCCCCTATATCGCCGAGAAATTTCCTCTTATGTATCCTAGAAATTTCCCCTATGTACACTAGAAAATTCCTCTTAGGTACCATAGAAATTTCCCCTATGTACCCTAGAAATTTCCTCTTATGTACCCTAGAAATTTCAACTGTCTCTTTCTGATGTTAAGTAAAAATGGTCTTTTTGTTTTCATTTTCTCGAAAACTTCGTCGTTGCTGACAGGTTCAGTCCATGGTATTCTCAGCATCCTTCTGTAGAACCACATTTCTGTTGCATCTGTGAGCAGATTGTCCAACATTTACTGCTATACAGGAGGATTGAAATTACCAAAAAGTTCAGCACTCTTTTCTTTGTAATAATTTTCCTGTTTCTTAATACTTTGCTTAGTTTTTTGGAAGGCATCTTTCCCTATCCCAGTGCGCCATCGGGTTTCGGTGTCGCACTTTCCATCCTCTGTTAAAAAAAACTTCCCAGATATTTACATCTTTGTACTTATTTAGATATCTCCAATTTGTAATTTGCATGCTGGACTGAACCTTTTGCAAACACCCATGCATTCTGTCCTCTTGCAATTGATGTTTAGTCCTTTCTTCGCGTTATCCATAACTATCTTCTGTAGGAGTTCCTGAACATTTTATTTCTGTTTCTGAAATCAACGCAATATTAGCTGCATATCTTATATTGTTAAGATTACGCCCAATGATGCATCCTGGTAGGGTCTCCAGATCCATTAGGATAGCCTCGTTGTAGAGATTCAACAAATCCGGCGAGAAGACACAACCTTGTCTTACAACCTTGCCTATTTCTATTTTTGTGTACCTACTAAATTCCTTTTCTATCCTTATACAGGCAGTCTTATCAGTTCTGGACTATTCTAATATCCTTCTCAAAATAAATAAAGTTTTCCTAACAGTTCAAATAGATCTTTTTTCCGTACATTATCAAATATTTTTGCGTAATTTATAAAACATAAATGCACGTCCATTGTACTTTCAGATATATTTCGGGTCATAAATATAGCATTTCTTGTTCCAGTGTTCCTGAAAAAGCCGCACTGTTCTTTTCCTACTACCTTTCTAATTCTGCTTCGCAATACAGATCCCAAGAGACACTCAAGGTAGAGGGTTACAGAGTTAGGTTGTTGTATGGACGTCAAAGGGGGAAGTAAGTGCAGATCACGAGGATATGTAGGAATGATAACGGTTTACTCTCGAGTTGAAGCGCTTAAGATTGTAATGATTGAGTAAGCATCCTCTCGGGAGTCTGTTCCGCAAAGTAACCGTTCTCGGAAAGAAGCCGTGTAAATCATCCTCCTTACGAATGGAATATAAAAGAAATGAGGATGAGTTGACTGAGTACAGAGCATGGCGGGTCCTAGCTGTAAATGTTTGAAGTGGTTGAACTAAGGACTATAGCTCGTCTCAGCATTTGCTATAGAAATAGCGATAGAGTAGCAACAGGCTTGCGATGTTTCATCTATGGGCAAGGGGCTGGAGGGCTGACAATAATCCATCACCCACAAGGCAGAGTAAAGTGAAGAATGGGCAGCTACAGCTCAGCAATGACAAAAATTCAATTTCTGGTCTAATTTTGCCTGCCAGGAGGAATCCGGTAATTTCTGGAGTGGCACAAGGAAGCGACCCTTTTTTTAGCCTATTTTGCGATATCTGTCTATATTCCTGAGATGGGGTATTATTGTGAGACCGGAAACTACCTTATTAAGTAGGTGACAAAGCACTCTAGAGAGTGACACACTGAGTGATAGAGAGTGATATAGTAAGCTCCGCTTACACTATCTCTGTAACCTGTTGTTAATATATCTTTCTTACATCTAATCCGTGTTCCGTGTTTTACTTCTGTGGTCCCAACTTTGGCCCCACATCAGGTATTGTAATTATTTACATTGTTCGGACTCGTGTCCTCATCTTTATTGCCATATTCACGACGTTTCGACGATTGTAAGCTTTGGCTTTCTTCAGGATCTGTCTATATTTCTGAGATGAGGTGTGGTAATTGTTTACATTATTCACATTGTTCGGACTCTTGTCCTCATCTTTATTGCCATATTCACGACGTTTCGACCATTGTAAGCTTTGGCTTTCTTCAGGATCTGTCTATATTTCTGAGATGAGGTGTTGTAATTGTTTACATTATTCACATTGTTCGACTCTTGTCCTCATCTTTATTGCCATATTCATGACGTTTCGACCATTGTATTTCTTCAGGATCTGGATATTTCTGAGATGAGGTGTTGTAATTGTTTACATTATTCACATTGTTCGGACTCTTGTCCTCATCTTTATTGCCATATTCATGACGTTTCGACCATTGTAAGCTTTGGCTTTCTTCAGGATCTGTCTATATTTCTGAGATGAGGTGTTGTAATTGTTTACGTTATTCACATTGTTCGGACTCTTGTCCTCGTCTTTATTGCCATATTCACGACGTTTCGGTCGTTGTACGCCCCGGTCTTTCTTCAGGTGATTGGAGTTTCGAACAAAAACTTGGAGAGTTGAATTAAAGAGGCATGGCACGTGGAACTAGAACAATTCCCCCTCCCTTAGTGGACGAAATAAAGGGTTCAGTTCGAAATTTCAATCAGCTGAATAAGGCCGGTGCGTACAACGGCGGAAACGTCGTGAATATGTAAATAATGTAAATATTTTACGAGGGATCGTATAAGGGTTCCACTTAGGATTTGAGGTCAACTTGAGTCCCAGTAGACATTCAAAGCAAGGAGACTCATTAAGATTACAACCGTTCATCACGAGTGTAGAGAATTCAACATCCTCCCCATTGAAATGTTAGAGCTAGATCAGAGGAGAGGGATCAGCTGTCAGGCTCTGATCCAACTCAGAAACTAAATAAATTGATTAAAGATACGAGAATTTTACTAGGTAGATCGTTAATATAAGGCAGAAAGAGTGTAGGGCCGAAGCGAGGCGCTTGCATTGATTTCTTATCCTTCAGAAGACTGGCTACTAACGACAAACTTCATAGACATATATTGACTGATTTACTTGTTTAACGGCCTATCAACACCTTATGGGTCATTTAATGCCGAAATTTTCTTGGGAGCTTTGAAGTAATAAAAATATGATATATATTATTCTGCTTTCACAGTTGAATACATGGTAGATGATACTCAACTTTTGCGCATATACACGTTTGTGTGGACATGATTACTAAAAGTGGTGATGTCTGTGTATGTTTTATATTGTACATTATTTACATTATTCGGACTATTGTCCTCATCTTTGTCGACATATTTATTACAACGTTTCGGCCGTTGTACGCTCCGGCCTTCTTCAGGTGGTTGAAATGTCGAACTGAACCGTTTATTTCGCTCACTGGGGTAGACTGTTCTAGTTCCATGTTTCATGTATGTCAGTTATCAGTTATCTCCTGTTAATTTTCCCTTCTGAAAGTTCTCTAGTGCTTTAGCCGGGTATTGAACTCACACTCTTTCGGTTCTGTCACTGGATCTAACCAATGCCTTTATCCACTGTGCCATGTGTCCTCAAGGACCCGGTTAAGGCAGTGGAGAACTTTCAGAGGGAAAATTAACAGGAGATAACTGATAGCTGACATCCATTAAACATGGCTTCTCGGTCTCACGTTGACTGCTGACCTGAGATGGAATAAATACATTGAGTCAATTGCCTCGTCCACCGCAAGGAAAGTTGGCTCCCTGAGCCGCGCCAGGAAGTTTTTCTCCCCGGAGTCGATCCTCCAGATCTACAAATCAACAATTCGCCCTTGCATGGAGTATTGCTGCCATATATGGTCTGGTGCCCCTTCTGTTTGCCTCGGAGTTCTTGATAGGCTCCACAGGCGGATATGCAATGTAGTTGGCCCTGCCCTGGCGTCTCGTCTACAGTCACTTTCTCACAGACGCGCCGTCGCCTCACTCTGTCTCTTCTACAACTACTTTCATGGATATTGCTCCGAGGAGCTGCATTCGCTGGTTTCCAAACGTCATGAGTTCCAGCGCCTTACGAGGCTGGCATCCCGCTCCCACTCCTTCACTGTCGAAACTCCTAAATGTAGCCGTCTCTTCTACTCTAATAGCTTCATGTCTCGCACCTATCGCCTGTGGAACTCCCTTCCCTATTCCTGTTTCCCTGTGAGCTATGATCTCCAGCTATTCAAGTGTAATGTCAATCGACATCTCCAGTTGCCTTGATCTATCCACTACCCTCATCCTTTCTTCTATCACTCCTATCTGATCTTGCTCTAAATGTTCTGTAACCCCTTGCGTCCTAGTGGCTTCCCGCCTTGCTTGGAGTGATATGCTTAAAAAATAATGGCACGTGGAGCTAGAACAGTCTACCCCAGTGAGCGAAATAATGGGTTCAGTTCGACATTCCAACCACCTGAAGAAGGCCGAAGCGTACAACGGCCGAAACGTTGTAATAAATATGGCGACAAAGATGAGGACAATAGTCCGAATAATGTAAATAATGTACATAATACCTCATCTCAGAAATATAGACAGATATTTTATATTGTAGTTTTCTTTAAGTTATAATTTGGTATACAGTTTGATTTCTTTAAGAAGTTGTGGATATTATGTGGATTAATGCCATGAAAAAGTTCTTTCATATTGGTGGTTTGATTTTGTTTAGCGGCATATCAACATCATTATGGGTTATTTAATGCCAGAATCTAAATATTTTGAACACAGTTGTATGGCTTCAACTAGAGATAAAATGTATTGTTGGTCATTTTGTTTAGCGGCATATCAACATCTTTATGGGTTATTTAATGTCGAAATCTAAATATTTTGAATTCAATTGTATGCCTTCAACTACAGATAAAATGTATTGTTGGTCATTTTGTTTAGCGGCATATCGACATCTTTATGGGTTATTTAATGCCGAAATCTAAATATTTTGAATTCAATTGTATGCCTTCAACTACAGATAAAATGTATTGTTGGTCATTTTGTTTAGCGGCATATCGACATCTTTATGGGTTATTTAATGCCGAAATCTAAATATTTTGAATTCAATTGTATGCCTTCAACTACAGATAAAATGTATTGTTGGTCATTTTGTTTAGCGGCATATCGACATCTTTATGGGTTATTTAATGCCGAAATCTAAATATTTTGAACGCAATTGTATGCCTACAACTACAGATAAAATGTATTGTTGGTCATTTTGTTTAGCGGCATATTGGCATCTTTATGGGTTATTTAATGTCGAAATCTAAATATTTTGAACTCAATTGTATGTCTTCGACTGCAGATAAAATGTATTGTTGGTCATTTTGATATAAAACTTATTGTTGGTAATTCTGCTTTTAAAATGTTTTGTTAGTAATTCTACTATAATAGGTATCGTTGGTAATGATTTATTTTAATATAATAATGTATTGCTGGTACTTTACTATGAAAAGTATTTAGGGCATTCAGAGTATTCATAGTAGGGTATTCATAGTATTTAGGGCTTCACTATTTGCCAATAGCTGGGACACTAACAGGTGCTACCACCTCGGGTCGGGGTGGACCTGGGAACAACTGCAATTAAGTGGTTGTTCCACAAAACTTCCAATCTCTCGATTAGAGGCTTTGCTGCCGGTTGTAGTTTATCGTCATGCTCAGGACTGTAAACGTATGTGATAGGAACGACTTGGTAATATCACCCCAGAGATACCATATCTAGAGAGCTTGTGCCGCCATGCCTATATATCACACATTGTCAAAGGTATTATAGATATCTAAGGCAAGCTCTCATGGTGAGATTATATCCGAGTGAGTAATATAGTAACACAAGGTAAAAGCTTATGAAGCTTTATTAGACCTTTTTACATTAAGGTTCGCCCTATACAAGAATCGAGAGCCACTTAGGGTAGAGGTTTACGTTAAGGAGTAGTTTATTCAAATAGGATGGGAATATAATAGACTTGAACATGTTAAGATTGTAGTTATCGGGGAAACATCCGCTTGGGAGTCCTGTTCCACAGAGAAGCGGTTCGCGTGGAAATTCTCACTAAAGGAATACGGGGGAAATGTGGATGCTTTGCTACAATGTAAGTGGCATGGCGGGTCCTAGCAGTGAAGGTTAGACCTGGCGGAACCAATGAATCTAGTTCGTCTGAGCACTTTCCATAAAAGTAGCGATAGAACAGTGAAAAGCTCAGCACATCCTGTCTGTCAGAGAGAGATTGGGAGATGGAAAATATTTCATCTCCCACAAGGACTCGGAGACGGTTTTGAAATCTATCAAGAGTGGAAAGTCAGACTTGGGCAGCTACCGCCCAAATATGACAACAAAACTACTTCAGCTTTAGCGTTGAAAACGTTATATTCATTGTAATTGATAGTTACAAACGAGACCAGAGATAGGAAATGCTTACATTTTTTTTTACTACTGTGTACTTCGCTGATTTCGTGTTTAATGACAGTTGAGGCATCAGAAGTGGACTTAGAGAAATGAAATCCATACTGTTTGTCGCTCAGGCGGTTGTTTCTTTTGACGTAATCAACGGCCTTCTTGTTGATAATAGATTCAAGGAGTTTGCTGATGACACTGAGGTTAAACAACGTCGCCAAGATTGGAGATAATTCTGGGATAATGTTCTTAAGAATGATTACTGGAATTAAATAATTGCATTAAATATTTAAGATAAACTTTAGAATTTGTTCAGCTATACTTAATGATATAGAAGTTAACGTATTTTCTTGTGTATAATACGACTCAAGTATAATACGCCCCCATGTTTCTGAAGCTAAAACAAGGAATAACTTACATCCTTGAGTATTATACAACTCCGTATTACAGCATAGGTGGAGTAATGGATAGTGGCTCGGGTTGAGGAATCGGAGAGGCGAGTTCGAATTCTAGTCGAATTCATTACATTCACTTACGTGCTAATATAATTAGGAAAGGTATGAATCCTATTCTTCTCCGCCCCAGCTATTGGTAAATAGCAGGACAGACAGGGTTCTATCGCAGAAAGAAATAGGAGAAAATCTGCCTCGTCAGTCATGTATCGAAAGCTACATGGCGTCTAAGCGTGTATCACGCATGGCACATAACTGACTGATTGCAGCCGCCCGTGTGTGACTTATTTATTTATTTTTTTAAAGTTGAACCATCTTATCCATAAAAATCTCAAATCCGTACATATATTTCATTAAAATGTTTAATTTTTCACGATATTAAAGAATAGAAATGAAGCGGATATTTAATGTTTAACCATTGAATGTTTCTTTTAATTTCCGTTTCAAAACTTTTCGAAGAAAGGTGCTAACTAGACATACCCGGTAATATACAGTGGTTACTTGTTACTGCACAAATTCCCCTGAAAATTTATCTGTGGTACCTAGATCCGATGGGTATTAGTATACATATTCGTTTTTATAACAACATTCCACCAGAAAAATGTTATTAACAAAACTTCATTTTCGAGGGTGGAAATGATTATAAGACAGTTTTGAAAATTTGCATTTCTAGTTTACTTCAGAATGCCAAAGGAAGAATAAGCGCATGCGCAGATTATAATAAGACTCTTATCACGATTTTAAGCCACATGAGTCCTATTTAAACATTTCTTAATTGAATACAGTTACCACAAAATGCCTAGGAACTCCCCCCCCTTAATGAAAATGAAAAAGGGCAAATTTCTGCCTGTAAATTGGAAGGAAAATCTATAAGTTTCATTGTAAGAGAACTGTTGAAGTCCCGAACAGTTGTGAGAAATTATCTAAAGGACCCTGAAAACGTCCAGGTCGTCCACCTAAAATTACAAATGCAGCCAGACATCAACTTTTTCGAGAAGCTTTTAAAGGACAATCAAGCTCAAGGGATCTGCAAAAATCTCAGAATTTACCCATCATTCCAAGAAGAGTTTGTCAACTTCTCTATCGATCGCCAAATCTCGTGTATCGAAACAGGAAGACAGCCCCTGCTTAACTGTTAAACACAAGAAGGTGCGCATAGATTGGGTAAAGAAAAAAGTAACATGGACAAAGGAGAAATAGGAAACCTTGGTGTTTTCTGATGGGAAAAAGTTTAATTTGGATCGGCCCAATGGCTACTAGTGTTATTGGCATGATTTAAGAAAGGAAAAGCAGCTGTTTTCAAAAAAGACCATTTGGAGGAGGGTCTGTTATGGTTTGGGTAGCATTTTCTGCATCTTGCAATGCTGATTTAGTAGTGATGGAAGGGAAACAAAACTCAGCTTGATATATCATTGTGTTGGAAAAAAGTCTTGTCCCATTTATGAATCGTCTAGACACTAATAATGCCATTTTTCAACAGGACAACGCAGCCATACACACTTCTAAGCTAATGAAAGACTGGTTTAAAACAAAAAAATATTGAAGTTTTCGACTGGCCTACTAAGTCTCCAGATTTAAACCCAATAGAAAATTTGTGGGGAATTTTGTCAAGTAGAGTATACAAAAATAAACGTCAATTTGATTTTGCATTAAACAGTATTGGGGTGAAATACCATCTGAAACTCAGAAAACTTATTGATTCAATGCAAAACAGGTTTCTTTGCAGTATTACAATTGAAAGGGAATAAATGTAAATATTGAATTTTGTATAATTTTGCTGTTAAATACAAATTTTCAAAACTTTCTTATGCTTATTTCCACCCTTGAAAACGTATAACTTTCTTAATAACTAATAATGTTGTTATAAAATCGAATATGTATACTAATACTATCAGATCTAAATACCACACACAAATTTCAGAGAAATTTGTGCAGTAACAAGAAAATTATTAACAATTTCATGAGGCGTCTTATACTTATTTCCATCACTGTATTTTAATGTTTTAATCATAATTTGTCTACTTGTGACCCGTTGGATCACTGACGGTTCAGTTTATAAAACATTGAAGTTGATTTCAACATTCCATTGAAATGAAAGTCAATTTTATTATAATTCAGTTAAATATTTCAATTCCTTCATGTCATCATTGGTCTGGTTTACAAGTTCATGTTTTACTGATTTTTTACAGCATTTAATAGGAATAGAATTTCTGGGATAAACTTGAACTTTAAATCAGTTTAACTTTAAAATATTTTTTTAATATGCCCTAAAATATTTTAAAATCATATTCACTTCAAATATTTTTAAATATACCAAAAAATATTTTAAAAATATCTAAAATATTGTTTGTTTTAAGAAAGTTGACATGTAAATAATTACTCTACAAACAACTGAACGAAACAGCAAATCGGGATCTCTTTGTGTCTGTCTTTAACTTGAATTTTGATTAAAAAATTGTCTGTTTGAAGAAAGTTAAAATAAAAATACTTACTGTAAAAACAACTAATATTTTAAAATCTTACTAAAATCAGATTAACTTAGCGCTGGACGAACGGACGCACCTCAGAAGCACGTACGCAATCACAGACTTTTAGTATTACATAGATATCATACTTTTCGGTTTTTTATTATTTTATTATATTTCTACATATTAATAAACTATGAAAAATTGTCTTATGGTGAAGAGAGAAAACATAAAAAGCAAGAAATATATAAGCAAAATTCATCTTCTGAGCAAAACTAGTGTATTTTTAATCTTGTGGTTTCAAATAGATTCAAGCCGAGTAAAAATTTCTCAAAACGCGTACTTTTTAAAAATACACTCTCCTTTTTTGCCTTAAATTTTCGTTGAAAATGTCTCGTACTATATACAAGAAAATACGGAAAATGTTGATGGAATAACGATTTTTCTTTTTAACTTGGGAGTCACATCTAGATATTTGGGGAACCCCCAGCCAGAGACTATCTAAGTAGACTGGATTACCGAAATTAAAATTGTTTCTTCTGACTTGGTCCCACTGGGCATGTCACCTAGCGGTTTATTTTCTCCTCCATAAGCGGGAGTAATGGAATGGGAGCATCATGGCTGGGTGCCGAGAGGATTGTTCTTTAAGTCAAACTGCCTTGATAATTACATCACGATATTTGGAAACATCCGAAATTGCAGATCGTCTCAACGGATAGGTTTATCCAAAATTAAAGTTCCGTATTTAACGGCATATAAGGTGCACTTTTTTCTTTCTTTTGTTTTTTTTTTACTAAAAATATCTTTTAAAATTCCCCTGCATCTTATATGCCATATGTAGGTTTAAAATTCACGATAGTCGGCCGAAATTAGCTACCTGGAAACTCCTATTAGCTTAGACTTTATAGTAACTTTCATATACCTATTGTCATTATTTAAAAGGTTATTATGCAGATTAAACTTGTTATCATTGATAATATTCATTATATTAATGTCATCACTTTTAATATTAGTTCTTTGTTTCACTAAAATTATATGCAATAAATTCAAATGATATATTTGTAAACTATATTTGTTTCATTAATATTCTTCTTGCAATAACTTCCGGTTGCATTTGTATAAATACAATCAGGATTTTTATATCCTAATTATTCCAGAAAGACGTTTACAAGACGCATGTTGTACAGATCATATAAAAGATATAATAGTTTTTATAGGCACGTGTTCTTTTTCTCTATTATTTTTCGTTTAATTGTAATCATGTCTTGTTTAACCAAAATAATACTTCATAAATATAGCCTAGTCTGTACCATTTACTAATAATTTTACTAATTTTACTAATTACTAATTTTTTCTTGATTTGCTCTGCTGAAATTGGGGTACGCCTTATACATCCATGCGTCTTATATGCCGTCAAATACGGTATATCTAATTTGGCTCTACATGCAATGTTATACCTTGATTTTATCAAAACCTTTCACTATATTACGCGCATTTGGCTGTGATGCATGTGCCTAATATACTCTTATCAAACTGGGGTATCATGACGAGTAGAGTCGGCCTTGTATATTTGTACCCTCTTTGATGGCGCGATGCTCTCTTTACTCAATAATAATAGCTTTTATTCCAAATTATTTTTTATTATAATTGTTTTTATTTATAACAGTCATGGGAAGACTGCGGCCCGCGAGCCACGTGCGTCTCGTTTGGTCGTCTTTCCTAATGGCATGCTTAATTTTATAAGGAAAATAACATTTCTTAAAAAAGACTATTTCGTTCTCATTTATTCACTCACATTCTCATACATAACCACCCACTAACCCCCAACTATATTCGGACTATTAAATGTAATGTCAATCGTTATCTACTGTCTTCCTGATTACTCTTCTATTGTTCTCGCTCCTTGATAATGTTTTCTAATTCTTCCACGTCCAGTAACCCCTTTTTGTCTCAGTGGTTCTAATGCCTTGCTTGGAGTAAATTCGATTAAAAACAAATATTTCAGAGTACCCTGTAGGTTAGCCAGATCGATATATACCTGAAGAAGATCGGAGGGTACAACGACCGAAACGTTGTGATAACAACAACAAAGACGAGGAAAATAGTCCGAATATGAATAGTGTGAAAAACAAAAAGAATAAAAAAAAAACAAAAAAACAAAAAAAGACAAAAACAAAAAGAGCAAAAAAATAAAATAAAAAACGAACAAAAATAAAAAGAGCGAAAAAACCAAAAAAAATACAAAAACAAAAAGAGCAAAAAAATAAAATAAAAAACGAACAAAAATAAAAAGAGCGAAAAAAAAAACAACGAAAACGAAAAAAAAGAAAAATTTAAAAAAAACAACAAAAAAACCCGAAAAAGTCAATCTTTACACTTAACCATAACGCCCCCCCCCAACTACAATTAAATCTGTAGTACTGACGGGATATTTACTTTAGTCAATCTTAATTACCCCACCCCCCTACAAAAGCACGTGCATGTTAACACCAATCAATCATTTATTAGTACTGAGAGAGGCGCACGTCAACAAAATTACCCTGTGTCACAAATATACAAAACCCAATATACCCGATTGAGAGTGTTCCTAAGTATCTAAATGACTCCCAAGTCGCCATGGGTGACTTATCTTTTCACTTTTTTTAAAGCCTTAAGTCTAATTGCAAAAGTATTTGGATGAGAGTCAATTTTTAAGTTTTCATTTTATTTTATTTATTTTTTTATGACTCGTTTTATTTTTGTCAATTTGTAAGACGGTAGGTTCATTACTTCCTTCTCTTCCCGAGTATTTATTTTGTTTATATTCGTTAAATGCTTCCATTTTGCCAGCTGTATTTACAGAGGAGACTTCGCCCACGACTCACTTATTATTGCTACCGTAAACAGTGTCAATAATATTCATGATATTGAACAGAAGATTGATGAGAGACAAATCTGGATCTTTCGTTCTCAGGAAAGCACACCACCTGTTACCCTGGATTTATGTTGAAAAGTCAGTTTCGTCAGCCGACAGGAAAGAGTTTACATTCTGCGCGCGCGTCTGTGTAACACAGAGAAAAAGTGAAGCGTGGGAGGAGAGCTCCGGTTACCTACGTTTCTCTCTTTCTTTGCCTTTCTTCTTCCTTTGCCCAGAATCTTGGCCTCTAGACAATCTGTCCTTTTTTCGCCTATAGTCTTTCTATCTGGTTTTTCTTTCTTTCTTTCTTTCTTTCTTTCTTTCTTTCTTCATCCGTAGTCTTTCTGTTTTGTTTTCTATCTGTCGTTGTTTGTTTGCTTCTTTTTTTCCCCCATAATCTTTCTTTCTGTTTTTTTTTCTTTCTTCGCCTATAGTCTTTCTTTCTTTTTTTCCCTATAATATTTCTTTCTGTCTTTTTTCTTTCTTTCTTTCTTTGCCTATTTTCTTTCTTTCTTTATTGGCCTATAGTCTTTCTTTATTGGCCTATAGACTTTCTTTCTTTCTTTATTGGCCTATCGCCTTTCTTTCTGTTTTTCTTTCTTTCTTCGCCTATAGTCTTTCTTTCTTTCCCTGTAATCTTTCTTTCTGTCCTTTTTCTTTCTTTCTTCGCCTATAGTTTTTCTTTCTTTCTTCGCCTATAGTCTTTCTTTCTTTCTTTATTTATTTCTTTCTTTCCCTGTAATCTTTCTGTCTTTTTTCTTTCTTTCTTCGCCTATAGTTTTTCTTTCTGTTTTTCTTTCTTTCTTCGCCTATAGTATTTCTTTCTTTCTTTCTTTCTTTTGCCTATTTTCTTTCTTTGCCTATTTTCTTTCTTTCTTTATTCGCCTCTAGTCTTTCTTTCTTTGCCTTTCTTCTTACCTTGTGCTTAGTGTTTCTTTTTCTTCTTTATTTCTAGTCTTTCTTTCTTTTCATGAAGAGATGCGGAGAAAACCACAATCGTAGGGGAAAAGATGGAATGTAAAATATTCACCGTCCGTTTATTCCAATTGTCGCAAAACAACACTGTTTACAAAAGGCCGGCCTTGTGGCCAAGACTGTTCTATATTTCCCACCAGTGATCGGTGTTCAAGCCGAATTGCTCTCATTTCAGCATCTGCTGGACTCATCTAAACTTTCGAAATATCAATAAATACCAATAGCATTATTTACATTTCCTAAAGCAAGCGCTCACTGTTTAGTGGTCGATTCCTAAGCTTAGACTAGTCTGGCACAAGGCTACAATAGAGCGACAAATGAACGGTTGCACAATTTAGGGGGCGTCTTGATTTGAATGTCTATTGGGCCTCAAGTTCAATCATGATCTTTAGAACACATATATACGGTCGATTGCCCCAGGAAGTACTTGACCCCTTCTGTTATGTTTTATCTTTGTTAACGGACAGTCTAATTCTAGGACTTTATAAAATCGGTTTTTACAAACCTTCAACTTCACATCGCTTCACGTGAACCCTTTTAATCCTAATTTCACACTACCAGTGTCACAATCAGTCAGTTATGTGCCATGCGTGATAGACGCTTAGGCGATTATGTATCTTTCGATACATGACTGACGAGCCAGATTTTTCCCCGCAGTAGGTTGCCATTTCTTTCTGCGGTTGCGATCCAAGTCTATAGAACCCAGTCTGTCCTGCTATTTACCATATAGCTGGTTGTGGGTGGGGGGTGGGTGGGCAGAAGAGGATTCATACATTTCCCAAGGGTATTAGCACGTAAGTGAATGTAAAGGATTCGAGCGGAATCGAATTCGACTGTACTCCATAGTGTCATAATTACGCTATATAAAAAATTCAACAATAGCAACATTTACTCACTATTATGTAATGTAATTCCCAATGTATAATACGCCCTCATCCATAATACGCACCGTAAAATTGTGCTGAAATATGTGAAAATGCTTCTACTCCTGCATAATACGCACCCTTTTTTTGGTAATCAATCTCTATAAATTGTACCTCTCCAATTTCATTACGGCCAGCGTTTCCTACTCTTATTTTAAAAATAGTTTTAAACATAGAATAATATTATTCGAATTTAGTCTTATGATAATTCTTATTTTATTTTACGGCAATTTTTTTCTTTAAATTGTAGCTGTGCATAATACGCACCCCTGATTTTACTTATTATTTTTTAGAAAAAAAATGTGTGTTATACATGGAGAATTACGGTATTAAACATTACATTGCATCATTAACATCTTTGATAATTTACCTTGACTTTTCAGTTAGCCTAATGAGCGTTCCTAAATTAAAAAAAATGTTAAAACAACTAACGAAATTTTTACTTTTGTTTATAAATAATCATTGCAAAATAAAATCCTTACATTTGCCTTGATAAAGTCAATCAGAATATGAAACGCGTCGATTAAAATAAGTTTTCCTTTCAGCCTAACAATAATCGCAACGTTTGGCCCGGAGAAGAACATTATATTTTATGAAAATTAATAACAAAGTGGAAAAAAAACCCCAAAACATTCGTGTTACTCGTTTCTTCCTTTAGGACTTAATCAGACTAAAGAAATGTTACCATTGACGTACCTACATATGCACAGCTATGTGTACATATATCGGTACATCAGTGGAAGAGGACGATCAAATTTGAAATTTTTAAATTAAATTTTTTAAAAGTGTATTGAGTATATAGTATATTTATGAAAAGTGATAAAAACAACAAAAAAAAGTAAGTAAATGTAATTTATTGCAACGTTTCGGCCGTTGTACGCTACGGCCTTCTTCAGGTGGTTGGAATGTCGAACTTAACCCTTTATTTCGCTCACTCAGGGACACATGGCACAGTGGATAAAGGCGTTGGTTAGATGTAGTGACAGGACCCAAAGAACAATAGTTCAATACTCAGTTAAGGCAGTGGAGAACTTTCAGAGGGAAATTAACAGGATATAACTGATAACTGACATCCATTAAACATGGAATTAGAACAGTCTACCCCAGTGAGCGAAATAAAGGATTCAGTTCGACATTCCAACCACCTGAAGAAGGCCGGAGCGTACAACGGCCGAAACGTTGTAATAAATATGGCGGCAAAGATGAGGACAATAGTCCGAATAATGTAAATAATGTACATAATACCTCATCTCAGAAATATAGGCAGATACTAAATGTAATTTTCTAGACTATGTACATGTTTTAGTGTGTCTGTTATAAAATATGGTAAGTGTGTGTTGAGTTTGGGGGAAACACCTAACCGACTGCTCTCCCAATAACTACGGGGTAACAAGTCAAGAATGGAAAGAGACGGAGGGAAACAAAATGACACCGCCTCAGAAACTAGAGCACGGCAAAATATCCAAGAGAACGATTTCACACAACACGGAGTCTCGTCACCTGCTGGTTTTCCTCTCCCTTTTACTGACAGGAGACAGTTGACAAAAACCCGGATCTAGATAAGTTTCAGAGAGGCCCGTATCTGGACATGCTAAGCTGTTCTGCTGCTAACGGGAAAAAAAAACCCGGATGTAACTGGTTTTGACAGACATGTCCGCACGCGATTCGGGGCCTATTTTGCGTCTGTATCTTTGCGCGTTCACCACAGTTTCTAATGGCAATTTTTGATATCCAAAATTAACTTAAATCAGGTCGTTAATAGAGGTTTTTAAACAAAAATATTAGACCTTAATTAAAGCATTTCCCACTAATAAAATAGCTTTATAGAAATAAAAGATTGAACTTAATTAATTGGTCATTAATTAACTTAATGAACGTTGAAAATATAAAACCTTTCACCTAAAATATAGGGTAAAGTACATGTTTAAGAAATAAACATTAGTTTTTAGCACTTTCGAAAATAGTTGATCATATCAAATATTTAATTGTAAAATCGTACATCGACCAGCACACCATGAACTACCAAAGCACAGCTATCGACATAAGAAAAATATTTAGATAACACCAGAATAATCTCCAGCATCCGATGCAAGGAAAAACTCAATATTCTAGAAGTTATGTAATATAAACAGCCCACATTAAACAAAATATAATTCATTACAGGAGAAGGTATCTTAAAGTGTATATAATATAATTAATGTGCGAGTTTTTTTTATTATAATAATACAAAAATAATAAATATAAGAAAAATAAAATTTTAAATAAATAAATCGCATTCTTTTTACGCAGACTTATTCGCAACAGCCGTTATATATGACGTCATGCTTGACCATTTGAAACGTCCAGTTTTCCAAAGAATATCAGGTTGCAGACAATGAAATTCTAACTACCACACAGACACCACATCGATTCTTGATAATAACCGGGAAAGTCGAAAGTACTTGAACAAAAATAATTAAATATGAACTTTGAACAGTTTATCCAAACTTCGAACACAATATTCAACACATTAGAAAAATGCAATAAAAAATTAAAAAGATGGACCTTGTAGGTTCTGTTTAATCAAACTTGTTCGAATGAATACCTGGTGCTTAAGTATACCCTATATAAGGAAATTAATGACAAAGTCGAATTATTTATCTCTTGTGACGAGTTTCTTCCTTCGGGATTTCAGACAAAAGTTATGTTTACATTGACACAAAGGTGAGGTGACGCTGAAATTTTAAACTTGAAGGTCTAAGGAATGCCGATGTACAAAAATGTTTTAAAAAAATCTTCTGCTTTTTTTTCTTTTACGAGCAGACCAGCTCATCGTCCTGGATATGACGATAAACTACATCCGGCGTCCTGGGTAAGACGATAAACTACGTCCAACAAGCAAGGCGGTTTTGAGGAACGTGGAACCGCCTCTTAATTGCTGGTGTTCCAAGGTCCACCCTGACCCGGGGTGGTAGCGCCTGTTAGGGTTCCAACTATGGACAAATAGTTAACCACCAAACTGGGGTCAAATACATTATGAAAGTGTAAAAATAGGTTTTAATACCATCAATAATTTTTTTGAAGAAAAAATATTACCAGCAATATATTTTTGAACAAAAAATATTACCAGCAATACATTATTATAATATATATATATATATATATATATATATATATATATATATATATATATTTAATTTGTAAAGTTTAATGTTTTTTTAAGTATAGCTAAAATAACTAATGTGATTTCAGGTATTATTGTAAATCAGTTGGCAAATGTTTTCCGTGAACTGCAAAATCGTATTACCCTTTGTATTGCTAATGATGGAGGACATTAAAAACAAACTTAAATAAAATTTCAATAAAACCTTAAAAAATATAGATTTACTTCTTTCTAATCCTTTTTACAAATTATTTCTATCGCAAATACAGATAAAGTTATAAACTTTTTTAAAGTGAACACGAACTCGATGGACACCCTGTACATATATATATATATATATGTATATATATATATATATATATATATATATATATATATATATATATATATATATATATAAAAAAAATAACCGATCCGTTGGTATATATTATAAAATATTACCACCAATATATTTTTGAAAAAAAACTATTACCAGCAAAAAATTTTGTCGGCATTAAATAACCCATTGAAGTTGATATTCCGTAAAACAAACCAAACCACACCATTTGATTCAAGTAGTGTTATCTCACCTAAAAATCCTTACTTTTCAATTTAAATTTGTAAATATTTATCTTGTAAGGCTTGCAATATTTTTAGATAAAAAATCGATTTTCATGATTTTGGGCTTCGGGTATTCAAAACTTTGGAAGGCGCTGTACTTCTTCACTGAAAGTAGTATAATCTTCACTGATGATACTATTTAGCGAATTTATCTATTAAAGACAGGCCGCATTCATCACTTGTGCCAAAAACAATTGTTGTCAACGAACCGTAGCAAATGAACGGTCCCTGTTTACAAGTATCTGTCAGATGTCAGCCGATCCCATTTTAGTAACAAACGAGTTCTCCTGGAGTTCTGTGAAAAGTCGCTAAACGTAGAGGCAAAGAAAGGGAGAAAAAAAGAGAGCGTAGTTTATACACAAAAAATATTTTTGTATATATTTTACACATAATTTAATAAGCTGATCTGGAAGGAATATAAGATCAAAACACCTCAACACGCGATTTATAACATGAACAACTAGTATAAAAAAAAGTAATAATAAAAAATAAAAAAAATAGGGGAAATAACTCTGAAATTGTTATGGTAGATAATGTATTTTTTTTTCTTTTTAATCATTTCATCCTAAGAAAGGTAAAAAATGCCACTGGGAATCAAGGGGTTAATGAGTGTTAAAGAACATGAGAAAGAACAATTAAAAAGAGAGGACAATTCTTTTGTCCTTTTGACAAGAATTAAGAAGACAGAAGATAACAAGTAACATTGAAATTTCCGAAGATCAAGGTTGACTGGGAAAGCAAGAAGCCGGAAGAGAGTTCTACATGCGAGACGTGCGATAGAAGAAACTGTTAGCATAGAACTTACGGTTTACATGTAGCCATTTCGACTGTAACATGATGAGACCTTGCCGCCAATCTAGTGCTGCGCTTAAATTCATAAAGTCTAGGTACCATAGCGGAAAGTTCATCAGAATAATTACCATGAAAGTATTTACATAAAAGGCACAGGAAAGCTACGTTATGACGCGGGAAAAGTGACTGAAGCCGAGATGCCAGGTCAGAGCCAACGATATTACAGATTCTTTGGATTTTATCAAGAATCTCTAAATATATATCTGGAGTATCAGACTAGATGTGACAATAATGTTCAAAGCAAGAATGAATGGTATATTTATAAATATGTAAGATATATCCTGCCGAGAAAAATTGTCTAGTATGTCACAATAAACCAAGTTACTGAGCTTCAGATTTAGCAACTGATTCGATATACTCTTTCGATTTCATGTCAGCTAAAAACTTTAGTCCAAGAAGGTGGAATGTGACTGTCTTGGAGGTTAGCATCAACCATAGAAGATAAAGCGGTTTCTCTCAGATGATTAAACGAGATCAGTTTCGTCATACCCAAGAACGATGTCGATCCGGGTAATCTTCAGGATATTTCGAACTGAACCTTTTATTTAATCTATAAAGGCAGATTGTTCTCGTTTCACTTCCCATGTCTAGGGATATCTCATCTAGTACTGTTCGGTTATTGCCCTGTTTCCAATGAGTACTACCGAACAGTACTTAAATAAGAACTAGATGAGATATCCCTAGACATAGTAATTGTGAGTTCAATCGCTGCGGCTGGCAGTGTGTACATGGACTCATTGGAAACAGGGCAATAACTGAACAGTACTTAAATAAGAACTAGATGAGATATCCCGAAGTACTGTTCGGTTATTGCCCTGTTTCCAATGAGTACACACTGCCCGGCACAGCGATTGAACTCACAATTACTATGTCACCAAATTCACGAAGTTCAACATTGTCCTACATAAAACTTTATTTTCGTTAGAAAGAAAGAAAAGTCTACTGAACTGGTATATAATATCTGTCCTCCTATATAGCAGTGAATGCTGGACAATCTCCATACAGATGAAGAAAAGACTTGAGGTAGCAGAAATGTGGTTCTACAGAAGGATGCTGAGGATACCATGAGCCAAATATGTGAGTAACGACGAAGTTTCAGAGAAAATGGAAGCAAAAAGGGCATTTATATTTAACACCAGGAAGAGACAGCTGAAATTTCTTGGACATACAATGAGGAAAGACGGCTTGGTAAATCTGATACTCACAAGGACTGATTGAAGGCAAGAGGGATAGAAAAAAAAAGAACGCATAACGTATTTAGTGAGCTTGAGTAAATGGATGGCAGAACAGGGTTTAGGAAAAATTAACAAACGACAATATTAATTAAGAGTTACAAAGGAGAGGAAATTGTGGAGAGTCATGATCGCTTACATCCGAGGAATACAAGAAGATGATGATGACCTTTCAGATGATTTACACAACCTGCCCCCAACAACAGCATGTACTCATACCCACCACACTTCCAAGACTGCATATTAGTTAGTAAATCAGAGTGAGTGTGTCTTTGTAGATTCCACACACATACGCACGCATATATATGTATATCGTTATATACCGTACCTATGAATACTAATGTGTGTGTCCCAATCCTCATAAATATGTTGGACACTATTGTAAGTGGGGGTAATATGCTGTCTAAGTAGTCCATCACTAGCAGTGGTTTACCTACTTCACGGCGCTGGCGAGTATTATATTTTGTTGATGTTATAAAGATTACCATTTCATTTCTAATCTCTGTTTTGGTTATTTCTCATTCAGTAACCCTTTTAAGGTTACAACATACATACACACCCACACAAACGCATTGTATATAAGTAAAGGCAAGTTCGGAAGACTCATCTTGGGGTCGACTTTAAGTTTCACAGACACACTGCTCGTCAGGGTCTGATGAATTTATTAAATTCATTAGCAGACATCATATTCATATATATATATATATATATATATATATATATATATATATATATATATATATATTTGCATAAAGAACGCTACTCACATTCCAAACAAATTTCGAACCTGTTCTATCCTAAAAATAACGTTATCATGCGACAAAACTGAAAAACGTTAACATTAAACCTAAATAGTAGGTACCCCCAAAATGAAAGCAAAAAAAAAAAAAACAACAAAAAAAACAAAAAAACTACTACTAATCGCTTTGATAAAATTACTAAAATCAAGGAATTATCCAAGTTAAATGACATTTTCGCACTGATTCACTAATGAATGAATTGTATATTGGATAGGTTATTTCATTAGAAAAATTTCCAGAAATCTCTCTCTCTCTCTCTCTCTATATATATATATATATATATATATATAAAACGGAGGATGTTTCTGTGTCTGTCTGTCTTTGTGTGATACCTTTTCATTCGAGATCCATACAACCGATTTTGACCAAACTTGGCACATACATTGTACAATGTAAGGGATATTAGTGTAAAAAATCGATAATTTAAAAAAATCAATAACTCGATAAATCCGATCAAAAATCGATAAATTCAACTTTTTCCCTCCGATTTCATTCAAACTCGGTACGTAGATTACTTTTATCATGACGAGCTCAACGATATCTCATTTTTATTTCTACACCACTGCATTCAGCGAAAAACGGCGAAAAACGAAAATCGTTTTCAACGCAAATCGATTTTCACACAAATTTTAACTAAAAACTCCCTCAACTTTAAAGCAATTAAATACAAACTTCACTCAATTGTAGCTAACAATAACTTGATTATTTAACAGTTATTTAACCTGATAATTGAGTTCACCCATATAGTGAAAACCCGAGTAAATAACGGAAAATGGCGATTTTTACTGTTTTTTTTCTTATTTTTTCATTGATCTTTCAACCGATTTTCATCAAACTTAATAATTGCTTCACAAATGTATCTTCTTTTACATCCCTGGTAGCACACTGACAAACTGAATTTCAAAAACTCCAAAATAATTGTGGTCTGAAGTGGGTCTTCATGTTGCCTGTTTTACCCCTTCATGTCCTCGGCTAACTTTGATTGAATAAATACAGACTACTTCTGTTATATCAGTAACTGCATTAATTCAAATTCCTTTTTAATGAAAGTACTTTAAAATAATTGAAGAAAATAGACTCTGTTACATCTAAACATGATGCTGTTTTTGCTCCATTCTAATTGAACGCTTTTTTTGATCGACCAGCTCTGCTAGTTGTGAATAATTTTAAACTTGATGACATATTTTTATACAGAAAAACCCTTGAAGACATTTCATAAAAAGACTTTGTCCTGAAAATCCTAAAAAAAGAAAACGCCAGAAATGGTTCACCATTGTGTCAAATGAGTGTTCGATTGGGTAAGGAACAAAGGGACTGCTCCTTTGATCGACAATACCGTGCTCTTAAAGTCCCCAATCAGAGAGCGTTATAATAATAATAAGAAAATAAAACAAGCACCTCCTAAAAGGTGTCTGTTATAGATGTATAAAAGTGCTTGGTGCCATATTAAATTGGAGAGATTTAATATAAGATAGCATCCAGCCCGGTACTGTCGAGCACATTCTTTGTTTAAAAACAGCAGTCTCCTTTGCCTTGGTTCCATTGTTCCTCATGATATTGGGCAGTCTTTTCGCACACCGGTGAACTATTTCTACCATTTTCTTTTAGTATAATTGTAAATTTACGGCTTTTTCCATCCTGGCCAGATTGGAGTTTTTCACCCACCCATTGGTGAGGTTGATTGGTGTGTGTATGATTTGCACGTATGAATCAGGCAGTCGTGATCAGTTTCTTTGCCCATCGCTGGGACCCTAATAAGTGCTACCGCCCCGAGTCAGAGTGGACCTAAGAACAACAGCAGTTAAGATGTGGTTCCAATTTGGTTCCACGCCCCTCAAAATCTCCAATCTCCCGACCAGAGGCCTTGATACCAGTTGTAATTTATCGTCATACTCAAGACTAAATTGCTGTTTCAATTCACCTAATATATATATATATATATATATATATATATAAAAAGAAAGAACAGTAAGATAAAACCCGGTAATTTTTAAAAGTTACTCTAAAATTCGCTTGAAGATGAAATGGAACTAATGCTTTTAATTTAATTGCAAAATTAAATTCGGGGTTTTTAGCTTCTATTTTTGAAACATGGTTGGAACTGTGTAGCGAAAAAAAACATATTTTAAATCAATTAATTTATAATATATATATATATATATATATATATTTTTTTTTTGTGGATACAATTTTTGTTTATATATATATATATATATATATATATATACAAACAAAGACTTGTACCCATAGAAATAGAAAATAGATTTAAACAAAATAGACGTCATTATTTAACCTTTAGGAAAATAAAGTGTTTCTTTTGTTTACGTAGGATCGGCTTACTGGGTTCCAAACAAGATCCGCGTTTCTGTCCTCCAGTAAGGATCGGTTGTCCTATTTTCAAAACAGTACAGTTATTTACAAATTCAAATGCCTGTTGCGACGCGGTGTATATAGGACGAACCAATCAGAGGTTGGAAACACGGATTACGCAACATGTACCTGCCTATTTGCGTTCGAGTAGTAAAAGTCGTGTTTTAAGAACCATTCAAGCAGTGTACATGTCTTCTATTTGGCAGCATGATTTGCTTCGGTAATTAGTTGGAGATTCGTCTCCAGTTGAGCTGGTCGAACTCTCTGCCTTCGGGCGGAGAGGACCCCAGACGAGGCTCTGCCATTCGGTATAGCCTCGTCTGTGGTTGTAGACAGCTACCGACCTCGTTTTTAGGGGGTCTACGAGGAATTTTTGCCCGAGACTACGAGCTCGGTTTACCCCGCATTAAATAACGGCCTTGTGTCACATCCTACCTCGCAGGGTGGTGAGGCAAAAAACCTTCTATTGGGTAGCATTTGCTGGACAACCCTGATTGTACCGCCGAATATGATGATGCATTTTTTTCCATCTTGCATTGTACTCAACCGGTTCATCATCTCCTTGAGGCTGTTTACATCAAATTTTATCAGCCGAGCCTATGTAAACAAAAAAAACATTTAATTCGTTCCTTACGTTTGATCGAGAGATTGTGACTGACTGTTTTTCTATGTTATCCTCTTTTGGAACGTCCCAATTTTTTAATCGTTATTTTATTTGCAATTAAAATTTAATTTATTTTAGGCGCGTTCCAACTTCCCTCCTTATTTGTTATTCATTATTATTGCGCCTTCGATAGCGTTATTTGCTTCGCAAACGATTATCTTTTGAAAAAGCGTTAGCCAAAAGGGTCTTAAAGTCTACATAATGACGTCCATTTTGTTTATATATATATATATATATATATATATATATATATAAATAAAAAGAAAGAACAGTAAGATATATAATCCGGTGTTCTTATAGATATTTTTATTTTTACAAAATAGTGCTCAATGTAAATTTACAGAGCAGTAATATTATAAATTAATTGATTTAAAATGTTTTTTCGCTACACAGTTCTAACCATGTTTTCATTTTTGAAACATGGTTAGAACTGTGTAGCGAAAAAACATATTTTAAATCAATTAATTTATTATATATATATATATATATATATATATATATATATATATATATATATATATATAGACTATCAACCAAAAGCCATTAAGAAAACCCGTCCTGGGTATGACGATAAGCTACATACGGCAGTAAGATCTCTTAGCTTGAGATTGGAAGTTTTGAGAAGCCCGGAACCACCTCTAAATCAGAGTGGTAGCACCTGTTAGGGTCCCAGTTATGGGCAAATAGTTAACGTCAAAACACTCTGAAAATATAAAAATACATTTTCATAGTAAAATACCCGTAATAAATTTTTGTAAAAAAAAAAAAAAAAGAAAAAATGGCCAGTATATATTTTTGTAAATGAAATTACTAATGCTCACAGTAAAATTAAATTTCGCCGTTAAATGACCCATAAGGATGTTGATATGCCGTTAAACAAATCCAAACCCTAAGAAAAAAAAAAAACAATCCATGAAAGAAGAAAAGATCAAAAAGCAAACAACTACCTAAGTAGTAAATTAAAGTGCCCATCGCCTCGGCTTCATAATGTCAATCCTCACCAGGGCACAACTCTTGTTGCTGATTAAGTTTCATGCTCTCGCGATCTTCATACAAACTAGAACGCAAATGAATGGAGAGCCGTAGAATTTATACTTCAGTACCGCAATGCGACCTAACCTATTGCATCACGAGAAAATAGTGTGTGTGGAGGGCGGATGCACCTCACATTTTACACACACACACACACACACACACACACACACACACACACACATATATATATATATATATATTGATGTCATGAATATGCATACACCTGGGTTCCCCCTCACAGTAATATGATTGGCCGGTGTCAGCCATAAATACAGACTGATTTAGCGGTACATGGTCTACGCTTATGGGCTACGCCATTGTCTACGGTTATGGGCTACGTCATTGTCTACGCTTATTGCCTACGACTACTGCCTACGCCTATTGCCTACCCCTACGACGATTACAAGTCCATTACGACTACCTGCTAGATTGTCCTACCCGGTTACAGTAGTTCAAAACCACAAAATATATCTCTTTCCGGGACATATCATATATATATATATATATATATATATATATATATATATATATAATAGATAGGAAAAGACAATATTTATAAGGCATTTTTAAAAGCAAAAAGCTAAAATAAAAACAACCGGTTTCGTCCCAGGATTTATCAAGTTTATTTATTCTGGGAATTTAAAAAAGCGTGTAAATTAATTTTAATTAACGAATGTAATCGAATGGGGAAAAAAATTATGAATTTCAAGAAACTAGAGTCCAATAATATTCAGACCCAGCAAGCATTCCCTCTGTTTACAAAGGGAAGGCTCACGGGATATGATATACAAGGACTCTAGAACCTTGAGGTGAAATGTGAAGTGGGACCTAGATAAAATTATAAATCGGTCACCACTAAAATTTTCCACACATTTCCTTCTATTTATTAAATGTTCAGCAATAGCAGAACCAGAACTGTTAGTCAATTGTCTATTCCTGGAGGGTAAATGCTGTTTTATTCTCGAATCCAAACGCTGGGACGTCCTCCCTATGTAGTCGTGTCCACAACTATACTTGTATTGGTAAATCACTGAATTAAAGGATAAAGGGTGCAATGGGTAAATTATCGCTGTTATAATTTTTTTTAATGCACATAGTTTGTTTTTGATTTTGTCAACTGCACAGTACAATAGGGTCAATTGGGTACCGTCTGTGAAGAAAAGGGTAATATAACGCAATTCACTCCGTCAGAAATTTGGAAACGACATGGTGTACTGCTTGGCATTCGCACCATAAGCTCCAATATGAACATTTCACGGTGTCTGTGTATAAGGCTTAAGCTAGTACAGAGGATTCGCAAAGAGCTGGATGAGTCTAATAGTGATTATGAAGGTACGGCTATTCAGAAAAATTTGTTGGTGAGATGCAGGCCATGATTGACAACGATCCCTTCAAGTCAACCAGGTTCATAGCCAGAGGACACAAGGAGTGTTTGAGTTTCTTATCAGAAAGGTAGTGCATGAAGAGACCCTGTTTTTCTCATACAAGATGAGAAAGGTGTTACAAATTCATAACGGTCGTCTTCGAGTATAGATATCGCAGTGGATATCGCAGCAAAGTAGCAGAGCGTAGTTCTTCCTTCTGTCGTGTTCGCCTGACAAGTTGGCTCTGGTCCTTCCGGTAGGGTAAACCAAAAATGGCCGCCTTTATACACGACGGATACAATGTTCTGCGGATTCTGATTGGTTAATCTTCTATTGGTAGACTATAAAGGGAATTAAGTCATTTTGACTAACTCACTAGTCATATACATATATACACAAAAAACTGTAACAAAAGGGTCATTTTTTATCCCAAGCCATGAAGGACAAGAGAAAAGACTGCGATACGAAGCTTTTGAACAAACATAACCATCCCCTCCAACCGAACATGCATTTCTTTATCTAAGACGAGAAAATTTTCTGCAAAGATGGTAAACACATCGTCGGTTTGCTGTGTCCCCCAAAAGACGTACTGAGAGTGATGAAAACCAAGTATCCAGTCAACATCCTGGTGTTTGAAGTGATCACTAGTTATTTTCCCACAGGGCCTCAGACTCAACACGGAGGCCTACATCAAGTGCCTTGAAGAGGTAGTGCCGCCCTGGTTCAAGAGAGTGGCTGCTACAAGATCCTATGTCAGGCAACAGGACTCTGTACCATGCCACACAAGCAGGTAAAACCAGTAATGACTGCCAGACAATTTCTGCGATCATATCACCCCTTACATCTGGCCACCTATCTTCCCAGATTGCAACCTCTTTGATTATTATGTGTGGGGCGCAGTTAAGCGAGAGACCAACAAAACTTGTAACACCAAAGATGGAATAAATGCAAGGTTTCATCAACTTAAACAAGGGTAACGTTCAAAAGAATTACAGGGGATTTCTAAGTTATCTGGAGGCCGTGATTTGAAAGCAATGGTGAGTTTATTGAATAAATTTACTCTTTAGTAATTCAAAATATTTTTGTGTCATTTTGGCAAACATATCTGTCAGTGTTATGTCCACAGTTGTGCAATTTGGGCGACAATTTACCCATCGCAACCTGTATTAATCGCATACTCAAAAGGAACCTGAACGAACTCTTGGGCAAGGTGATACAGAAAAGCGAGAAGAAAGAACTGACTATTTATTATAAGAAAACATATAATTGTCAATAAAAAATGGCAGCCTATAGAAGGCTGTGTGTTGTTGTAGGCTTGTGTATGTTAACATGTAAGCAATTAAGAAGCATAAAACTTTTTTTGGTTTCCAATGCGGACTGTTTATTCTGCGACACACACACACACACACACACATATATATATATATATATAAAAGTTTTAGGGAAACAAAGTTCTCAATGTCTTTTGGATATGTCCGTTTTCTTTTTCTACTCCAGAATTTAGGCTAAGTAAGGATAAGTATCGTTGTAATGGTCGAGCTCAAGTTAGCCTTGTGCAGAGTTGGAACGACCAAAGTAAATTTTGTACTAAGTGGAAAGAGTTCAATCGGCAGTAGACCGGGGAAATGAAAGTTCCCAGCGGAGACGTCTTATATTCACATTATGCTACATGTTGGAGCAAGAGGGATATGTTTGTCTTTTTGTAGACTTTAACAGTTACACCTAATGGGCGTTTGACAAAGCCAAGTGGGGTAATAAAATTCCTGGTTTCTTTCTTACTAGCATTATTGGAAAATGTGTTTCGTTTTTATTCATTATTATCATTATTGATTTTATTTCATTTTTTTTATAAGCGTATAAAACATAATGATGGCGTAAAATGCATGCAAGTACAAACATTTAAAGTCGGTAGTTTAGAAACAGATAAGACAGAAATCTCAAGGCATACAAGAATAGTGAAAGATGCCTTGCCAAAACGAAGCAAAGTATTAACAGACAGGAAAATTTCGTTAGAAACAAACAGTACTGGAATTCTATATCGTATCTGTTCTCCTCTATCGCAGTGACTATCAGACAGTCGCATCACGGTTGAAGAAGAGACCTGAGGCGACAAATGTCATTTTACCGACGGATGCCGAGGATATTATGAACAGGACATGTGAGCAACGAGGACATAAAAAGAAAATACGAAATACAAGTTAAATCAACGATATCTGAAATCTCTGAGGCATATAATGAGGAAAGAGAGTTTGGAGAATTTGATACTCACATGGCATACTGAAGCAAAAAGTGTAAGTGACTAAAGAAACACCGACTAACCTAGTTAACGAATTTTTTTTTAAACGGATGGAAGAGCTAGGAAAAAAGTGATGGTAAGTCGTGGAGAGTCATGACCGTTTACATCTTGAAAGAAAATGGCATGCAAAAACTTGCAAATGTGCGTTTAGTCTAAAAATGAATGGCACGGGAAGTGAACTTGACATGACGAGTTCAAATTCTGAAAAAGTGTTTTCGTTTCATTTCGCACTAATGCCCTCGGAAAAGGAATGGCTCACATTTCCGCTTGGTTTAAATAGTAGAGCAAACATGGCTCTTTTGTCCTGGGCGCGGCTAGTAAATCGTAGAAGTGACCGAGTTATTTTGCCATGGAAGAGCAGCTCTGAATACAAAACCAACCTGAAAAGAGAAGGACTCCCTCGGCCTATCTTGCCTCACACATACACTGTTTCCACAGCTGCAGTATATGTGGAGCTTAAACATCCTCATGGGTTAGAGAATGACGATTGTCATAGGAAAAAAATGAATATTGCTATTATCTAAGATTTCAAGCATCCGCCGGCGTAAGTGGGGGGGCTGGAAACATATTGTTTGCGTATAAGGGAATATTACTGTAATTAATAACAACCTTAAAATGCGCTTTAATAAAAATTGAGCATATCTTAGAAAGGTAAGAATCCAGCTGTTACCCTGCACCCAGCTAAGTCTTTGGAACGGATTTTATTCACCCACGCCCCGTAATAGAAGATAGGGAGTTCTTTTGCCTTGAAAGGACAACTGAATTTAAAACTAACCCGAAGAAGGATGGGCTCCGTCAGACTATTTTGCCCTAATCGCATTCACTGTTGTTACCGCTGCAGTATATAATACCCCAACGATCCTATTAGGGGTACGTGGCTTGTGATCGTGACTCAGTTTAACCTGGTCTGGCAAAAGATTTTAGAAAATGGGCGCTCTGTATGAATTCAACTCATTACACTAGTAAATATCCCATCGATATTGATAAGAATTGCTTTGTACCAGGTGCCCTATGTATCTATCTCAGTATCTCAGTCTGTTCACATCTGTCGACCGCAGTCTCGCATCTATCGACCTCAGTTTGTTCATTATCTATCGATCCTCAGTTTGTTCATTATCTTTATTCATTATCTATCTATCTCAGTCTGTTCACATCTGTCGACCTCAGTTTATTCATTATCTATCTATCTATCTATCTATCTATCTCAGTCTGTTCACATCTGTCGACCTCAGTTTATTCATTATCTATCTATCTATCTCAGTCTGTTCACATCTGTCGACCTCAGTTTATTCATTATCTATCTATCTATCTATCTCAGTCTGTACACATCTGTCGAACGCAGTCTGTTCGCATCTATCGACCTCAGTTTGTTCATTATCTATCTATCTATCTATCTTAGTCTGTTCAAATCTGTCGACCTCAGTCTGTTTGTGTCTGTTTGTGTCTATGATTTCTTCTGCTATCTTCTACCTTTAAAAGTGCAGATCAACCCGAAAATAGAGGACTGCTGCCGTATATGGACAGGAGCAGCTCTGTCTTTACTTTTCAGTCCCGACAGAATCACAATGCGTCTCCGCGTCCTTGTCGGTGATTAATTATTTTTCCACCCTGAAATTCCTTTCACACAGACGAAACGTCACAAGCCTCTCGCTGCTCTTGCTCCGTTTCTATGGAAAGTGTTCAGACCGACTATATTCCTTAATTCCGCCATTTCTAGCCTTTACGGCTAAGTACCGCATATTGTAGCCAACCACCTTCCCTCATTCCCTTTGTATTTCACTGGTGAGATATAAGTTCAATTCCAGCAGCTTCCTATGAGCCGCTTCGATGAGGATGATTCCTCGGTCACTACAATATTAACCTGTTCCAGTCTAGGTTTTGATTTTATTTTGTTTAGCGGCATATCAACTTCTACTGGTTATTTAATGACAGAATCTTAATATTTTGAACACAGTTTTATGGTCAGTTAAAATGTATTGTTGGCTATTTTGCTATAAAATTTATTGTTGGTAATTTAATAAATATGTATCGTTGGTAATTTTTTAATATGTTAATGTAATGACTGTATTTTTAGTATAAAATATATTTTTATACTTCCATAGTGTTTGGTGGACCTGGGAACAATAACAATTAAGAGGTGGTTCCACGCTCCTCAAAACCGCCAATCTCCCGATCAGGGAACTTGTTGCCGGATGTAGTTGATCGTCATACCGAGGAACATTTCAAATCTGTGGTTAACAGTTATATTCTCCACATCACTATAAAACTGTGCTTCTGTCTCTGTAATCCTCTACCTCGAGTGATTCTTGGGCCTTCTATAAAGAAAAAAAACCACTGTAAAAAAAAAAAAAAAAAAAAAAAAAAGATCCAGATGCTCTCAAACTATCTATATAATAAATGCGAATGTCAGTGTGTCATTGTGTCACACTATTTCAACTTTAGGGCGGCTTTTTAAGCGATAGGGCGGATATTAAGCTAGTTTTGTATATTTTGCGAGTTTATGCAGCGAAAGCAAATGAAAGAAATGGCCGTAAAATTCCGTTTTTTTTTTCTTCAAAATTTATAATTACACTTACGGTATTTGACAGCACTTTTTTTTTTTACTAAAAATATCTTTTTAAAATTCCCCTGCGTCATATATGCCATATGTAGATTTAAAATTCGCGATAGTCGGCCGAAATTAGCTACCTGACAACTCCTATTAGCTTAGACTTAAACATGAAGGAGCACTGGAACATGTGGATGGCAACGCCTGATCACGACCTTACACTTACAGGAAGAATAAAAAGACCCAACATTGCACAGGTCTGCGAATGGATGAAGCAAGCTTGGGACAATATTAGACCAGAAATTGTGAAATCTTTTAAAAAGTGTGGCATTAACAATGCTCTCAATGGAACGGAAGATGACGCATTATTTAATGATGATGAGAGTTGTATTGAAAATGAGTATCAGAGTTTTGATAACGAAGACGACGAATTTTATGGATTTGAAAATGAATAAATTTTTAATGGTAACTGTACTGTTTTGTTTAAGTGTAATGATTGCTTGATTTTTATTTTGTTTTCTTATCTTTGGATATAATAAAGTTTGTATAGGCTCGTGTTCTTTTTTTCCTGTTATTTTTCGTTGAATTGTAATCATGGTTTGTTTAACCAAAATAATATCTCATAAATATAGCCTAGGCTGTACCATTTACTAATAATTTTACTAATTACTAATTTTTTCTTGATTTTCCCTGCTGAAATTGGGGTGCGTCTTATACGCTCGTGCGTTTTATATGACGTCAAATACGGTACTTTTAGTAATGTGTTTATTTAAATTTTCTTCTTCAGAGATATTTTTTATTACGAATAATAATTTTTTAGAGTTATCATATTAAATTATAATATGGTAAAAAAATATACATTACATTGTAGTTGATTGACGTTTTATAAACTTGTAAATATGAAATTATTCTCGTAAATAAATAAGCTAATAAAATAAATAGTGTTTAATTATTTTGTTGTCAATTATCGAGAAAATCAAGAATGAATGTAGTTCACATGCTTGAGTTTTATTAAAATTATAGGAATAGTTTTTAAAACTATAAATACTACCGAAGGAGAGTTTTTTAAAAAACCATTTCACCCCTAGTAAGGTGATAATGCCACTAGGACGCAGGGATTTGCAGAAAATGAAAGCGAATTAGAAGACTTTAGTGAGAAGATGTGAGGAAAGCACAATAAAGGAACAGGTTTCAGGAAGATAAAAGATGGCAATTGACGTTGCATTTAAATACATGCAGATTGTAGTTGGCAGAGAAGAAAGAAATTGGAAGGGAGTTTCGCAGCTGAGAAGTGCAGGAAAAGAAACTGTTTGAATAGATGTGGTGGTTGCATCTAGCTAGTTCAACAGTAAAATGGTGAGACCTAGTTGCCAATCTAGTAGCACGCTTAAATTCGTGTAAAGTCACTAAGGGGAAAAATGCTTACCAGAAAAGTTGACAGAAGATATTTGTAGAATGGACAGAGGGCAGACAAGTCACGTCGACGAGAAAGTCGCGTCGCGATGCCAGGTCCGGACCGATTACATTGCAGATTACATTGCAGATCTTTCTTTAGATTTTGTCACGAATATTGACATTTGCAGTAGGAGCACCAGACCAGATATGCCAGTAATATTCAATACACGGATGAATGGTAGATTGATAAATATGCAAGATGGACTCTGACGAGAAAGATTTTCTGGCACGACATATTGAACTAAATTTCCTAACAGCTGACGTAGTAATTGATATAGTCGCTCCATTTCAAGTCAGTGGAAAAACGGGTGTCTAAGAATGTCTGTTGTGTTGCTCTTTTGGAGGTTAGCATCAGCCATGCTGATAACAGACAGAAAAAGGTGCTCTGTGGTGATTAAATACATAGTCATGCCAAGATAAAAAAAAAAACAAAACAAAAAAAAAACAAAAAAAAAAACATTCCTTTTGACACACTATTTTTTTGCGGGTACATATGTTAGAACTTTTTGATTTTTTTAAAAGAAAAATAATAGGCGTGTCGGGAGGAGCCATTTGTTTAAAACTAAAGAAAATAATTCGGCAGGTGTATTTGGTGCACAAGAATCAAGACAACACAACGAAATCACTTTTCTCAAGGTGATTGTCTGATAGGCTTGGACGCAAAAGGTAACACCTTCGAACTGACCCTTAATGGCCCAAGTCCCGTTCAAACGTTTCTTGGAACAAGACTAGCAGATGGCAGCTGTCCTAGAAAATCAGCCCCGCAAACTTGACGGTACTAAGTTGGGTTCGGCGATCAACACAATGTTATTAAGTCTTTCTCTTTTTGATACTTTTCCGTTCCTCGTCTTCTAAATCCCATCAATAGCTACAATCGCTTTTTCTTTCTGTCCCTCTCGCCTTCAGGGACGCGTGATCTGAGCTTCTCACTCTCTCAGACCTCTGACCCCCGCTACGTATTTTTTTGTGTGCCCCTGATCTGGGTTTTCCTGTTTTTGTTTTTATCTCTGTGGCGAGTTGTCTGCTTTGTGGAGTAGGGAAAGGAGAGGGTCGCAGGAGGGGGAGCCCTGTTGAGTTTTGTCTGCCAGAACAAATAGAAGGGGAACGTAACAAAAATACAGTAATCGTTTTAAGCCGAGAATTAGACGCGAAATTGTGCCCAGTG
>CAHIKZ030000861.1:27500-157500 GCA_903632075.3 Acanthosepion pharaonis | reverse complement strand
TTGCGCGTAAAGGAATATAACGAACCCGACTGGAATTGGAACTCGGATCTTCGATTAACTCTTCCGAACCGTTATCCATTACACCACCAGCACATTCAAGCTTAAAACACCTGGTATTCACAAGCGGTCACTCATCCAAGTACTGACCAGGTCCAACGTTGCTTATCTTCGATTTCTCATTCCGAACCGTTATCCATTACACCACTAACACGTTCAAGCTTACAGCACTTGATATTTCCAAGCGATCACCCATGTAGTTACTGACCAGGCTCGACGTTGCTTAACTTCAGTGATCGTACAAAAAAAAACGATGTTTTAACCTGATATGACCATAAGCCCTAGGTACTAAAGAGGAAAGCTCATCAGAACATTTACTATGAAAATATTTATAGGAAAGCCAAAGAGAAACTACGTCACGGCGGTGGGAAAGTTCTTCATGACGAATTGCCGGGATCAGGACAAGCTGTTGCTACCCAATCTTACAGTGAGCAATTTACTCGTTTGAATGACGTTTTGAAACAGAGAAAAAAAATTCACTGAGCACGAGCGAGTGCTTCTCATACATGCGTTTACTGTCCTCATGTTGCAAATGCGACGCAATAAACGATCATAGAAACAGGGGGGAATCTTCTACATTCGGCGTATATTATTATCGGTTCAATTCAGCGAATCAAAATGGAATGTTTTTTTTTTCTTTTCCTTTTCTTTACTTAATCATTTCATTCCAGGATATGAGGGTGGTGTAATTAATAGTACCTCGGAACATGAATTCGGAGAGCCAATTTCGAATTCTAGAATTACGTTCCCTTTTGCGCAATTACCCTTGGGGAAAGTATGAATACCCCCAGCTATTGATTAAGTAGTATTGCAGGCTAGGATATTTAACCTTGGGTGGCAAACAGTCTAAGAGAAGGACAGCACTGGATTCAATACCTTATGTTGCTCTGGTTATTATGCTGTTAACGAAAGCATCGTGAAATTGACAACGACTTATTCCGACTGATGATAATTCACCCCAGACAAGGAGATAAAGCCACTAAGACGCAAGGAGTTATTGAGGAGAAAGGACAATAGAGTGAAGGAAACAGTGAAAACGCTAGTGAGATGGGACAAGACAATAAAACAAACAAGATTCAAAGAGACAGAAGATGGCGATTGACGTTGATTTAAAATTTTGTAGATTGTAGTTGACAGCAAAACAAGAAGCTTGAAGAGAGTTCCACAGTGCAAGAGAAGAAACTATTAGAATAGACCTTGCATCTAGGAATTTTATTAATAAAATGATGAGACCTAGCTGCCAATCGAGTACTACGCTTACATCCATGAAAATATTCCAAGACAGGGCTACCCTATAGCGGTGGGCAAGTGAAGCCAAAATGCCAGGTCAAGACCGATAATATTGCAGGTTTGGGGGATTTTGTCCAGAATTGCATGATGCATAGCTATTGTAGCATACCTACGGACGATAATGGGTATATCACCATTCACATAAATACAGTAGTAAATACTGTATGTTGGTCTGCAGTCGAATATTCGTCTCCATCTGTGCTGGTTAAACGAGGCTATGTCGAGTCTCGTCTCGGGAAACAGCTACCGACGCCGTTTTATACGGGGTCTATGGGGAATTTTCGCCAAGCCTACGGGCTCGGATACCCCACATTAAATTCGGCCTTGTGCCACATCTGATTGCATGGGGCTATTGGTAGATATCATGCACTTGGAGATTCGTTTCCAGCTGTGCTGGTCAAACTCTCTCTCTCCGAGCAGAGAGTATCCACAGACGAGGCTAATTCGAAGGGCAGAGTCTCGTCTCAGGAAACAGCTATTAGGCTCTGTTTTAAACAGGGTCTACAGGGAATTTAGGTGACTAAGTCGGAAAAAATCTAATCTGGTGACGAAATAATGATACGATGAAGTTATCCGAATCAAATATTTATGTCGCACTTCTCGCTCGTGGAACTCCCTTCCGGTTCCATGCTTTCCAGCTAATTTTAATCTTCAAAAATGTTAAATTCAATGTCAATCGCTATCTACTGTCTTCCTGATTACTCTTCTTTTGTTGCCGGTCGTTAGTAATGTTTCTGTTTCTAAGGCTTCCAAACTCAGTAAACCCTTGTGTCTTAGTGGCTTTGATGCATTACATGGGTTTAAATCGATTAAAAAATGCTGTTGTGCGTGTAGCTTAATGAGGAATAGCGGAATGAGGAATCGAGTTCAGATTCCACGTGTAGCGGAATGAGGAATCGAGTTCAGATTCTACGTGTAGCGGAATGAGGAATCGAGTTCAGATTCTACGTGTAGCGGAATGAGGAATCGAGTTCAGATTCCACGTGTAGCGGAATGAGGAATCGAATTCAGATTCTACGTGTAGCGGAATGAGGAATCGAGTTCAGATTCCACGTGTAGCGGAATGAGGAATCGAGTTCAGATTCCACGTGTAAGCGGAATGAGGAATCGAGTTCAGATTCCACGTGTAGCGGAATGAGGAATCGAGTTCAGATTCCACGTGTAGCGGAATGAGGAATCGAGTTCAGATTCTACGTGTAGCGGAATGAGGAATCGAGTTCAGATTCCACGTAGAGCGGAATGAGGAATCGAGTTCCGATTCTACGTGTAGCGGAATGAGGAATCGAATTCAGATTCTACATGTGCGGAATGAGGAATCGAGTTCAGATTCTACGTGTAGCGGAATGAGGAATCGAGTTCAGATTCCACGTGTAGCGGAATGAGGAATCGAGTTCAGATTCCACGTGTAGCGGAATGAGGAATCGAGTTCAGATTCTACGTGTAGCGGAATGAGGAATCGAGTTCAGATTCCACGTGTAGCGGAATGAGGAATCGAGTTCAGATTCTACTTGTAGCGGAATGAGGAATCGAGTTCAGATTCTACGTGTAGCGGAATGAGGAATCAATTCAGATTCTACGTGTAGCGGAATGAGGAATCGAGTTCAGATTCTACGTGTAGCGGAATGAGGAATCGAGTTCAGATTCCACGTGTAGCGGAATGAGGAATCGAGTTCAGATTCCACGTAGAGCGGAATGAGGAATGGAGTTCAGATTCTACGTGTAGCGGAATGAGGAATCGAGTTCAGATTCCACGTGTGGCAGAATGAGGAATCGAGTTCAGATTCTACATGTAGCGGAATGAGGAATCGAATTCAGATTCTACGTGTAGCGGAATGAGGAATCGAGTTCAGATTCCACGTGTAGCGGAATGAGGAATCGAGTTCAGATTCCACGTGTGGCGGAATGAGGAATCGAATTCAGATTCTACATGTAGCGGAATGAGGAATCGAATTCAGATTCCACGTGTAGCGGAATGAGGAATCGAGTTCAGTTTCCACGTGTAGCGGAATGAGGAATCGAGTTCAGATTCTACGTGTAGCGGAATGAGGAATCGAGTTCAGATTCTACGTGTAGCGGAATGAGGAATCGAGTTCAGATTCCACGTGTAGCGGAATGAGGAATCGAGTTCAGATTCCACGTGTAGCGGAATGAGGAATCGAGTTCAGATTCTACACGTAGCGGAATGAGGAATCGAATTCAGATTCTACGTGTAGCGGAATGAGGAATCGAGTTCAGATTCTACGTGTAGCGGAATGAGGAATCGAGTTCAGATTCCACGTAGAGCGGAATGAGGAATCGAGTTCAGATTCTACGTGTAGCGGAATGAGGAATCGAGTTCAGATTCTACGTGTAGCGGAATGAGGAATCGAGTTCAGATTCCACGTAGAGCGGAATGAGGAATCGAGTTCAGATTCTACATGTGGCGGAATGAGGAATCGAGTTCAGATTCCACGTAGAGCGGAATGAGGAATTGAGTTCAGATTCCACGTGTAGCGGAATGAGGAATCGAATTCAGATTACACTCTAGTCTATTGCTATTCTTTCCGCACTGAACAGCCATGAATCCAACTCTGGGGGCCATTGTGTTAAATAGCAGAGCAGATTGGGCTGTCTACATTTACGCGGCAACCAGTTTAAAAGAAACTCAACCCTGAATCCCGAAACCAGTTTCAATCACTTTTCTTCTGCCTTAACTTACCTTCTCTTTTTGTTTGAAAAATTTACATAGCAATTGTCCTGGTCAGCTTTCCTCTTTGGTAACTCGACGTCATAAGCAGAATAGAGGGCAGAGCAGGGACAAAGAGGGATAGCAAAGAATCAAAATGCTGCTTAAAGTTATTAAGAAAAGGAAGCTGTGGAGAGCTATGATCACTACCGACCTGGAGCGGGTGGAGGAGAGCAGAACAGGAACAAGTATGAATGTTAAAGAGAGAAAACGTTGCTTAGAGCTATGAAGAACAGGAAGCTGTAGAGAGCTTTGATCCCCAAAGCCTTGAAGAGGATTCAGAGCAGAACAGGAAGCTGTGGGGAGATATGATCACCACCGACCTGAAGAGCATGGAGAGCAGAGCAGAAACAAGTAGGGATAGCAAAGAGTCAAAATGTTGCTTAGAGTCATATGGAACAGGAAGCTGTGGAGAGCAAATAACCCCAAAGTCCTGAAGAGGATGAAGAGCAAAGCAGGAAGCTGTGTAAATCAATGATCAGCATCGACCTGAAGAAGGTGGAGAGCAGCGTAGAAACAAGAAGGGAACGCAAAGAGTCAAAACGTTGCTTAGAGCGAAAAAAGAGCAGGAAGCTGTGGAGAGCTATGATCACCATCACACTGAAAGGAGACGGCATATAAATATGATATGATACTGGTGAAATTTATGATCGCTCTGCAACAAATAAAGCGAGTATTTTTGGTCGATGAGCAACGGGGATTACTTCACTGCCGAATTATAAAACTTATCCGTAACACTTGATTCTGTTTTTCTTCTTTTTTTTTTCTTACACAAAGGGTGTAGGCGATCGAGACTAGGACCAATTGGGCGTGGTGATGGTGGTGAAATTGCAATCTAGAGGTTATCTCTAAGGCCATGAAAGGTGTAAGGTTGAAAAAATGACGGCTGTCACCACAACAGGCCTTTCAAGGCAGTCTTATCTCAATCGCAATTCGTCCTGTTCCAAAAGGAGCACGTGCTTCTGGGGCAATCGGTGTCAAGTAGACTGAGCCTTCCGGGGGTCTCGAATAAAAAGGTTCACTTTTTTTTTCTCTTTATTTTATATACGCCTTGGAATCTCAGCGTCCTTCTAGCTCCTCTTATTTCTTCATGAACATAACCCCCCCCACCACAAAAAATAACGAAACAAAGAACAAAAAATAAAAAAAAACAACAAAAAACGAATCAACAAGTGATAGGCGCTTCTGGGCGAAGTAAAGGTTGTCGAATCTGACCCGATTGATCGTCGTCACAGAGTACGGAGTTCGATCCTCACTGGGCTCCGAAGACAAACTCTAACATGAAATAGTTTAACTAGGACTGACATACGGTCTCAAAAAAAAAAAAAAACGAAAAAAACCCCCAACCTAACCAAATTTTTTTTAATCATTTCTCTCACCCCCCCCCATCCCAAGCAAAACGACAATGCCATTAGAACGCGGGGTGGGCAAGGGGTTACAGGGGGCAAAAAGGAAAAAGAATGAGAAAATTGAAAATGGGGAGGATTGATGAAAGGACACCAAAGGAGCAGGATTCAAAATAGCGATTGACATTGCATTTATTGTAGTCATCAGGGAAGCGGGAAATCGGAAGCGTGTTCCACAGTTGGGAAGTGCGAGAAAAAAAATTGTTAGAGTCGAAATGGCTGTGGCGTCTAGTTAGTTCAATAGTGAAACGGTGTGACGTAGTTGCCAATCTTAATTTGCCCTAGTAACCCGCCTGAATTAATATAATCGGGACACCAGGAGATAAAATGGTCATCCGAGTAGTTACCATGAAAATATTTGTAGAACAGACATGGCACATTGAACTAGAACAGTCTACGCCAGTGAGCGAAATAAAGGGTTCAGTTCGACATTCCAACCACCTGAAGAAGGCCGGAACGTACAACGGCCGAAACGTTGAGATAAATATGGCGACAAAGATGAGGACAATAGTCCGAATAATGTAAATAAAATTTAGCAGACATCCAATTTAGGAGACCATATTCATTAGAAAAAATGCAAACATCTAATTACAATCTCTCTCTCTCTCATATATATATATATATATATATATATATATATATATATATATATATATATAAACAGAGGATGTCTGTGTGTCTGTATGACACCTTTTCACTCGAGATCCATCCAATCGATTTTAACCAAACTTGGCAAATACATTGTAAAATGTAAGAGATAGGTTCTTAGCGTAAAAAATTGCTAATTAAAAAAAAATCAATAATCGATAAAGCCGATCAAAAATCGATAAATTCAAGTTTTTCCTCCGATTTCGTTCAAACTTGGTATGTAGGTTATTTACATCATGACGAGCTCAACGATACCTCATTTTTATTTACTTCTACGCCAGTGTTTAGCGAAAAATCGCGAAAAACGAAAAATCAATTTCAACACAAATTTTAAATTAAAAACTCTCTGAGTTTTCAAGCAATCTAATACAAACTTCACTCAATTGTAGCCAACAATAACTTGATTGTTAAACAGTCATTTAACTTGATAATTGAGACCACCCATATACTGAAAACCCACGTAAATAGCTAAAAGTAGCGATTTTTATTGGTTTCTTTCTTATTTTTCGTTGATTTTCAACCAATTTTCATCAAACTTAACAATTGCTTTATAAATGTATCTTCTTTTACATCCCTGGTAGCACACTGACAAATTGAATTTAAAAAACTCCAAAATAATTGTGATCTGAAGTGGGTCTTCATGTTGCCTGTTTTACCCCTTCATGCCTTCGACTAACTTCGATTGAATAAATACAGACTACTTCTGTTATATCAGTAACTACATTCATTCAATGTTTTTTTTTTTTAATTCAAGTACTTTAAAGTAATTGAAGAAGATAAAGTGTATATAAATATAAACATCTTGCTGTTTTTGCTCCATTTCAAGTGAACGTTTTTTTCTCCACATGGGAATGGCTGCTAGTCTAAACTAAAACTGAAACTATATGTACCGAACATTACTGAAAAATGAACATCATTTATGAATATTATTTCCCTTTTATCTGCAGAATGTTTGAAAATAAAGTGACCAACCTACTACTAGTTGTTTACTTAGACATGTTACTAAAACCTAAAATTCTGGAACTACAGTGTGGTCAGAAATAATAATTTTCTATTTTAGATGGCTGACACGAAAATAATGGTGCTCATCCAGGATATTTATTACTGATTTCTACAGAAATTGTGGCACAAGGCCAAAGGGAAAATAGTGAGGGTGCTGGGCTTCATTAACTATCCTAGTCCTAGTTAATCTGAATCACGACCCATTCATTCATTCCTTACAATCTATTCAGTCACCACAAGAACTCATTCATCACCTTCCAATCTTACACATACCACAATACTGCGTATTCACAAGGAGCCTATAAAACACTCCATGATATAAAAATTTGATGAAAGTCGATAATAACCCCCCCCTTTTTTTTTACAAAATTATATAACAATTTCCCGATTCATAAAATGAAAGGGGAGGGGATAAATCCAGAAAACGAAGTAAAAATGTATAATGGTTTTCATACAGACCTTCTCGATGTCTGACAGCGTCAATGAAAGTGAACAAACTGAATCCAGTCCATGTGCTTTGTATTACTTGTTCTTCTAGTGTTCACATTACTTTTTGGTAGGAGGTGACAAGTCTTTAGGACCAGCCTGTACTATGGCCAAAAAATGGGGGATTTGTTTAATACTAAAGAATAATACAAAACTGATCCCTCACTTTTTATCATCCTTTCATTTGATTACTTTGAAGAGTGTTCTGTAATTTCATCTATGAAATTACACAAGACATGGCGCCACGTAAATGTTTGTTTTCATACAGACCTTCTGGATGTGTGACAGCGTCAATGAAAGTGAATAAACTGAATCCAATATATGGGCTTTGTATTACTGTATTACTTCTATTGTTCTCATTACTTTTTGGTAAGGGGTGACAAGTCTTTAGGACCACCCTATACTGTGGCCAAAAAATGGGGGATTTATTTAATACTAAAGAATAATATAAAACTGATTCCACACTTTATTATCGTTTCATTTGATTATATATAAGAATGTTTTGTAATTTCATCTATGAATCTATAGGGTGGTCGGAAAGTCTTGTCACCCCCACGTAACATAATTTTCTATTTCAATTGGCTGACATGAAAATGATGGTGTTTATACAGACCTTCTCGAGCGTCAATTAAAGTGAATAAACTGAATCTAGTACATGTGCTTTGTATTACTTGTTCTATTGTTCTCATTACTTTTTGGTAGGGGTGACAAAGCTTTTGGACTACTGTAGATAGTAAGACCCACGGGGCAGTGAATATATAGAATCATTTGTACCTAATGAGTCTCTTGTGGACTCCTCCACTCACTATAAAGTTATTAGGAAAGTAAGCCTCGGGGGAACAGTGATATAGATTGTTCAACTGTCGAACCCTCTGCTTTTGGTAGAGAGGATCCAGGACGTGGCTTTGCCGAAGGGCAAAGTTTCGTCCGGGGAGGTAGACAGACCCTGAACCCGTTTATACGGGCTCTAAGGGAATATTTTTGGCCGAGCCTACGGGCTCGGAGGATCCACGGTAAACTCGGCGTTGTGCTACATACATCCCTCGTGGCGGGGGGGGTGCTGATAAATATTAACAGTGATATAGACTGTTTTACCGAGGCTATGACTGTTCGCAGTTCCTGTCGAACTCTTTGCCTTGGGCAGAGAGGAACACGGACGAGGCTGTGCTGAAGGGCAAACTTACCAAACTTACAGCAACCGCCGTCTGTCTAACTCTCTGCATTAGCAGAGAGGAACCCGGACGAAGCTTTGCCGAAGAGCAAGGTTTCGTTCGGGGAGGTTCTGACAGCTCTCGAACCCGCCTAGGCGGGTCGAAGGCTATATTTTTGGCCGGGCCTACGGGCTCGGGTGACCACTTAAAACTCGGCCCTGTGCCACATGCGACACCTCGTGGGGGGACAGCTAAATATAGCTGAAGGGCAGAGTGTTGTCCAAGCAGGTAGACAGACCCGAACCCGTTTATGCGGGTTCTACGGGCCCGGATGACCCAGGTTAAACTCGGCCTTGTGCCACATGTACTCTCGTGGTGGTGGTGGTGGTGGGGGTGGGGGGCTACTAAATATCACCAGTGATATAGACGAAACACTGGTCAACCGACACACACTCCCAAGTCGTGTAACACAATTCTGTTGTATTTACTGTTCAATACACTATTTATCTGCAACCTCTTGTTTTGTTATTTCTTGACCATTACTTGGCCACAACAAATACTTTCATGGTAATTGTTTGGATTAACGCTATGTTACCTAGTACCTAGGTTTGATGAATTTAAGTGCAGTACCGGATTGGCGAGTAGGTCTCATTAATTCTCAGTCCAATTGGCTAGATGTAACCGTAAGTTCTATACTAAAAGTTTCTTTTACCGCACTTCTCGCTTGTGGAACTCACTTCCGTTTCCATGCTTTCTGCCAATTTTGATCTTCAAAAATTTAAATGCAATGTCAATCGCTATTTGCTGTATTCGTGATTATTCTTCTATAGTTCTCGTTCCTTAGTGCCGTTCCCCTTATTTCTTATTCTTTCACACTCAGTATCCCCTTGTGTCTGAGTGGCTTTACTGCTTTGTATGGGGTGAAATGATTTAAAAAATAATTCAATAGCATTTCAAACTTTCTACACCTGCCATAGCAGTGATCGAAGTTCGATCTTCGGAATCGAAATAAAAAAGGGGTATTGATTTTCCGACGTCAATAAATGACAATCCTTTATTCACTTCCAACCCATTTCAGTTGATGAAAAGTTCTATCGGAACATTTTGCTTTCGGATAGCGGGGGAAATCTATTCTGAAAGTTTGTTTCGGAGACTTGTTTTTCACTCAGTGCGGACCTGAGAGTCAACAGTGGCATATCGACGGCTTGCAAGATATGCTGATTTTTTTAAAAACATAACTTAGATGTGGCAGAAAGACGAAAGTATATGACATCCAGTGAGGATCGAACCCACGACTCAGTCGTAATTGATCTTGCGGGACAAGCTTGAAGTGCCCCCAGCTTGCAGGACACGAACCGTAATCTATGCAAAGAATGATATTGGCTTTTGACCAATGTCCTACGTAGACTAAAAACGTCGTTCGTCAACTAAGCAATTCTTAAAAAAACAAAAAACAAATAAAAAAAAAATTTTTTTTCTCAAGATCCCACTCCTGCGGTGTTGATATTTTCCCCCACCCTGTCCAACCCTTCCAACTTTTTAGGTTCGCCCAGTCGAAATTCGATTCCACTAATTATCACCAATTAGTCGAAGCAATATGGTATATTTCAAGTAATGGAAAGCTTCTCTTTTCCCACGTGTCACTACCCCCGTCTTTTTTGGGGCCCATTCCCCAGGATATCATTTTTGGCGTTTGCCTACAGCGTGGGAGTAGTACGAGGGAGGAGGGTAAGTTTGGATTTGACAGTAATTGTTTGCTTAGTGGTAAGACATAAGTATAAGATCGAGGAATAATTGTTCTGGGTGTGAAGGTGCGGGGGCGAGAAAGCATTATGTCTCGAGTAACAATGATTATCGGCACAGAAAGTGAAATAGGTGTGCAGAGTTCAAATTCCGGTCAAGTCTGTGGCGTTCACTTTCCTTGAGAAAAAAAAGTGCGAATCTATCTTTTTACCCCAGCTATGGATTAAATAGCATAAAAACTTGGCTTTCGAACTTCGATTGGCAGCTAGTTTAAGAGATGGACTATTTTGAATTCACATCTAGAGAATAGAGCAGGAAACATCTTCGTTCATTTTCTCAAGAGGTTAAGGTCATTCGCAAACAAAGAAAACAAATCTGTGGAGAGCCATGATCTCCTCCGTTCTTAAGGTATATGGCATCTTAAATAGTATATTATACATGGAGTTCGGTACTATCAGTGATGTGCAGATGTCAGGGGTTAATTTATTAATAAATGATCAGTACAGTGTTTGTCTATATTTCTGAGATGAGGTATTATGTACACTATTTACATTATTCGGACTATTGTCCTCAAATTTGTCGCCATATTTATTAAAACATTTCGGCCGTTGTACGCTTCGGGCTTCTTCAGATGGTTGGAATGTCGAACTGAAACCTTTATTTCGCTCAAAATGGTAGACTTTTCTAGTTCCACGTGCCATGTTTAATGGATGTCAGTTATCAGTTATCTCCTGTTAATTCCCCTCTGCAAGTTCTCCACTGCCTTAACCGGGTATTGAACTCACACTCTTTGGATCCTGTCCACTGTCAAGGACACATGGCACGGTGGATAAAGGCGTTGGTTACTTTTTTTTTATTTTCCCGTTTTCTTTCAATTGCAGACATTTGTAGCTATTTTTTCCGTTTTTTTTTTCTCCAGACATGTTATCGTTTTTAATTTTTGAGTGTTCTTTTCTTGGGCTAGGAAAATTGTATTTCATTTTTTACATAAATAATTAATATTAATGCTTAAATGATAAATATTTTTATGCCTCATCACTTGGGTATTATTTTTGTATAAAATAAAACGTCCCACTATCTGATACATTCTTTTTTGGTACAGACTAACTTTCCGGAACCGTTTTATACGTCACTATTTTTTTTAAATTCACTTAGACGATACCTATATATTTAAAGATTGTAGTCTAGCGTTTTCCAAAAATGACAGGATGGAAGCAGCAAAATTTTGCCTATCATACTAACATCATAAACCAGGATAAAATCGAGCATGTAGTATTAGAGAGAGATAACAGAAACACAGGTCGGGAGAGAAATAAAAGAGAAATAACTTTATTAGGATATGCTGAGGATATAAAAAGTCAGATAATCGCTGGTTTGAATATTTTTAAGTTGTGGATAAAACGTATTAGTATTGAAATTGTGTAACAAGATAGTAGAACCTGTCGTATCCTGTCGGCACTCCCACATTAAAAAAAAAACAAACAAAAAAATCAGAAGAAGCTTAACCTTCCAAGACCAGCCAGCCAGCCATTCTAATCAACCACAACTCCCGTTAATCATTCTCGTTAGCAGCAACGATATGCGATAAACTGTCCTTTTTAGGACGACATTCTTCAACGGATAGGAAACTGTCGTTTTTAGGAAGACACACTTCAACGGCTACAAAACCGTCCTTTTTAAGGTGACACTCTTCAACAGATACAAAACTGTCCTTTTCAGGATGACACTCTTCGATGGCTACAAAACTATCTTACAAATGGTTGCTATTGAAAGAAAACGGGAAAATAAAAAAGAGAAAAATTTAAGGAGTGAATGTAAATTGGAAAAAACGAAGTAAAGGACAAATGATCACGACGCACTTCACGTAAGCACATCCGCTCAGACGGGCGCAGGCGCGTGAATGCACATTTGCAGAGACAGACGCATGGCCGCATGCGCGCAAATGTACAGACGAACACAAACAATAAGGAAAAAATTACATCAATGATAAGTGCTTAAAAAAGAAAAATCAAGAAATATAAGCAGTCACTTGCCGATACCCACTGAAGTGTGGACAGACAGATCTGTCTACGAAACTCTCGAGTCGGGATGCTTAAGGTAACATCAATCAGCTAAGTGACAAATTAAATGTGATCTCGTCATAAAGCAATGCTATTTTATTTCGTCAAAATCAATTTAGTACACTTTCGCTCATGACCGCAAACAACCATATTATACATACTGAACAACGACATTAAAGGAACTTAATAAATTTTTATAATTTCCCGTAAAGAAACTTTTAACAAATAAGAAGACCTATAGCACTTTTGTGAGTTAGCACAGGATACCAACGATTCGCAGTGTGCCTTCAAGTCTAAACAGCTCCGATAATGACACTACTGACAACATCCAGTTTTTGATAACGACAGAGACGGTCAAAATACTTGAAGAAAAGCTTTTGATATTTTGGGCCTGTTATATATACATTTGGTCTCAAAATTGACGAGCTTTTTCTTTCAGGACGTAGGCGATCATGGCCCTCCACTTCCCCCTATCTCTTGTGACCCTCAACAGGTTTAGTGTTTCTGCCAACTCCTCCAGACCATGCTTCGCCATCCACCTGCCCAAGCTCGTCAGGTATGTCATGCGCTGCTTTCACCTGTCTATTCGTTCCATGAGTATCAGATTCTCCAGGCCCTCCTTTCTCATCATGTGTCCCAGAAATTTCATCTGCCTCTTCCTTATGTTAAGCATAAGCTTCCTCTTTGTTTGCATCCTTTCCAAGATCCCATCGTTGCTCACACGCTCGCTTCATGATATCCTCAACATTCTTCTGTGGGACCACATCTCTGCCGTCTCGAGTCTCTTCATCATCCTTGAGGATACCGTCCGACATTCGCTGCCCTATAAGAGGACAAGTATCACGTAGCTGCTCAGTACTCTTTACTTTGTCACCATAGAAATCCTCTTGTTTCGCAGTACTCTGCTCAGTTTCTGGAATGCATGATTGGCTATCTCAATCCGACTTGGGATCTCAGAAAATTGACGATATGAATTCATAATTTCGAATCGAATGTATATCAAAAACTGATTGGAAAAATACAATAAATATCAAACAAACAGACCTTGTCAATTAAATTTAACAATACTTGTTTAAACAAATTCTTGCTACCTAGATATAATTATTTATAAGAAACGACAAAAGGAAAACTTTTAATGTCAATGCATTTCTCTCCTTGAGATACTTAAAAACTTACTGTGCAAAAGAAGGGTAAACTATGCAGGATACTAAACGGCGTATTTTATCGGAGTCAATGCGGTTTTGCTATTGATTTTTTTATGTACAGAAAAACCTCTCATCAACGGACTAATTGGGGGAAGGGGTGGTCCGTTAAAGCCGATTATCCGTTGATGGGAAGGGATTATTTTTGAGTTATAAAACCACTATAGTAACTACCAGTAGTTATGATCATAATGTAAATACTATAAACATGTACATGTGGTCTAAATAAATATATACTTCATATAGAGATATTAATCAGAATTACAAAATAATAGATTTCTCACAGCTACTTTCTCACGCACGCGCTAATGTATCGTACTTTATATACTATACACTCGTCTTTGTTTAAAATTGAAAGGTCCGCCACCACCGCCAAGCGGTCACTTTTAGAACTAATACGACTCATTCAGCTAAGCCCACAAAATTTGAAATACATCGCTGACAATTTGGGAGTTATTTTCCTGCAGATTTTTTTATTTTGCCTGCAGCAGATTTTTGTCCGTTGCATCCGAAGTCCGTTGATGGGGGGTTCGTAGATGTGGTTTGTAATTATTATTTAAGTATTTTTATTTTATTTATTTTAGGGCGTTCTATAATTCCAAATGTGAAAAATTAACGCTTTTTTTTTTATTTTTCTCTACTTAACTTCTGTTTATATATAGATTATTAAATAAACTTTCTACACATGCCTTGATAAAGTTCTTCAAGGAATGAAACGGGTTGGCATAAAAAATTTTCCTCTATTCTTTTCTTTATATTGTCTTTAAAAATATAGTGAGATTTAAATTTATGCTCGTGCGCGAGGAAGTGTGGTGAGAGAGAGAGAGAGAGAGAGAGAGAGAGAGAGAATGATCGTGTGTGCGTGAGAGAGAGAGAGAGAGAATGAGTGTGTATGTAAGTATGTCCGAGAGAGAGAGAGAAAATTAGGAGAATGAGCATGTGTGTAGGAGAGAGAGAAGAGAGAGAGAGAGAGAGAGAGAGAGAGAGAAAATGATTGTGTGCGAGATTGCGTGAAAATGAGTGTGTGCATAGATATGAACATCAGGTAATCGAGAAAAATTTATGTAGTCATAAATAGGTAATAACCTAACGTAATGTTACGCGACACGCGCCAAATTTTAACATTCTCATTTCTCTTTCAGACGTATCAAGGGCATTAATTTGACCTGTCTGACCGCGTCGTTCACATATCACTAACAACTCGGAAACTAGCCAAGTTCTTGAAAGTGGTCAAAAAAAAAAAAAAAAAAAAAAAAAAAAAGAAGCAGGAATGACCTCACGAAACCTCCACGGTGGTGCACACCAAGTTCAAGTCGCCTGTGATGGTCTTGGTCAGTCGACAGCAACGAGGGCAATTTTAAACTTCCTTTTTTCCTTCCCATAGGGTATCAGGTTTAATGCCATCGCCTAAATCGAGATACCAGACTTGATAGTGAACCATGGATTGTGGGAGTTGACTTTGCGGCCTCCGACAAGATCCAAGTAACAATGGTAATTGTAATATTACGTTTTTTTTTTATAAGGAAATATTTGGCATTCATTGGCCAAGCAACGAGTATCAAGTTCAGTTGAAATTTATAAAATATTGATAGGTCTTGGGGTTTCGACTCCAGTCACTTTCTCACCGACGAAATGTGGCTTCCCTTTGTCTTTTCTAAAAATATTTTCATGGCAACTGCTCTGATGATCTATTTTCACTGGTGCTGCGACTGCATGAATTTAAGCGTGCTACGTTAAGTTGGCATCTCGCTCTCACCCTTTCACTGTCGAGACAGTTAAATGTAACCGCCTCTTCTACTCCAACAGCTTCTTCTCTTGTACTTCCTGACAATGGAACTCCCTTCCTCTTACTTGCTTCCCTAATAACTATAATCTTCAATAATTTAAATGTAATGTCAGTCGATATCTTCTGATGTCTCGATCCCCGTTCTTCTTTTTATTCTTCTCCGTTCTTCTTTTTATCCTTTCCTCAACCCCACCTCAACTATATCCAGTCTTTTCTCTTACTTTCACTCTCTGTCGTTCCTTGCGTACTAGTGGCACTCCCACTTTGCTTGGGGTGAAATGCTTACCCCCCCCCCCCAAAAAAAAAAATCAAAAAACAAAAAAAGCAAACAATTTTTCAGGAAAATAGGTTCCTCCAGTACACTGTTAATAAAGCTCTTTTCAGTATTAATGGAAGTTTCCTTCGTAACCTTTTGTTTGAAGTTGTGTGGAATGTCTACATTTTGATTATGTCATTGTTTTCTCTTTGAATTTCACGTGGCAACCATTTTAATTGTTGCTGCTGTTGAAAGTTCTCAAGTGATGTGCTTTCTGTCATTTGTCACAGTTCTTTGTCATTCTGTAGATGATCGAAGGTCGGTCCTCGCTAAGACCTACAGTCTTGATTTGTTAGGAAGCCATTTCTAGCCAAAGCGTTAGTCGTTTTTGTTTACAGGCATATCAAATTATGGGTTATGAAATGACGAAATCTAAATATTTTGTACGCCATATTTTCTTTGTTTTGGATATAATAATTATTTTAGTGACACTAGTTTTACTAATTAACCCACAACGGGAGGGAGAAGAGGTGGATTCATATCTTTTCCAAGAGAATTTGCGCGTAAGTGAATATAACGAACCCGATTAACAATTCCGAGCCATTATCCATTACACCAACCGCACATCGAAGCTTACAGCATTTGGCATTCCCAAGCCGTCACCCATCTAGGTACTGACCAAGTCCGACGTTGCTTAACTTCGGTGATCGTACGGGAACCGGTGTTTCAACGTGATGTGGCTGTAAGCTTAATTTAAATTAACGATTCTACCCCGAACCTTGTGAACTGGCGCTACAGAATCACAAACAATTGTACTCGAAGAGAAAATAATGATAATAGTCGATATTCCACACTACTTGAAACAAAAGGTTAGGAAGAAAATCCCCATCAATACTGGAAAGAGCGATAACAGTTACTGGACTTGGATTTGAGAAACCGATGATCCTGGAAAATTGTTTTAAGATAAATATTTTAGAAATTTAAACTGACAGTATTACTGTCTGCTTGGTCAATGAATGCCAAATGTTTCCTTATAAGGAAACGGTTATATATTACCGTTACTGTTTAATGCATGATGTTTTGTTAAGCGATTAAAAATTTCTTTCTAAACTTAAGAAAACAAAACAAAACAAAACAAAAAAAAAAAACAACGTTTTTTTTTTCTGAAATTTAATTAGTACTTACTGGTGTATACTTAAATAGAAGTTATATTTTCTAAATTTTAGCATGCTTTCCAATTTATACAGTCCTTACTCGATTAACCGGACTTTGATTATCTGGATGTAAAAAGAAGAAAAATAAATGGAAATCATCCGAACAATTTTCGGATTTTTCGAACTAGACCTATTCCAATGTTTCATCTCAGACAAGTGTTTTGAGAATTTGAGAATTTGATAAAAATTAACAAATGTTTAAGTTGGTTGAGCTTTTAACCAGTAGCCACACTTATAAAAATTGTTTTAAGAGAAAGATTTTATAATTTTCAACTTACAGTAGTACTGGCTGCTCAGTCAATAAATGCCGAATGTTTCCTTATAAGGAAGTGGATAATGTTAACATTAACATTTGCAATTTAATCTAGTATTATTTTCAAGTGGTATGGGCTCGAGTGGTTTGAATGTTTGCATTCTGACCATGACACCCGGGTTCAAATCTCACAATGGTCGTTTTGTCAGCAAGGAGACTTCTGATTGTTATCTGACTGGAGGGGTCGATCCCAACGTACGGTACCTTTGGCAAGTGCCTGAAAACCATACCGCGGGTTGACCCAAACCATGTGAGTGAAATTGAGTAGACGGATCCCTTTGAGGCCGTCAGTAGCGGTGCTAGGACGAAATCCCAAGTCATCGTGGCCGAGAGCTTGAGCGTGCTGGCCTTGTTCAAATTGCTGATTCCGTTAGATAGCACGCTCTTTCCTAGAAACTGTAACTAACGTCTGCTCAGCATAGTTGAAGTATAAACCACAGGTGGACTCTGTGGGCGTTGAATAAACACAAATGCGCCCGAGCAAGCGTCTGCAATAGGGATTTGCAAGCCACCCTAGTAGACAGGTATTCTCGAATGCGAGTGGCCAGCTATATATATATATATATACATATATATTTAAAGATATTTTTGTAGGTACAAAATTTAATGATCGAAATAAAAGTATAAAATTTGATATTACAAGACATATTAAAACAATATTAAATAATAAAAAAACTCAACAACAAGGGGGTGGGGGGGAAGCAACCGGTTTCGCTCCCGCTCTTCAGGCTTCCACGGGAGATTCAAAATTAAAACAGAGAAATGTACAATAAGAATAGGTGGAATATATATATATATATATATATATATATATATATATATATATATATATATATATATATATGCAAGAAGGAACTAGAGGCAGATGGCAGAGTCCCAGCAAACACTCACGTTGTTTGCACAAAGAAGGCTTGCGGGACCCGATGTAAAGCGCCTCCAGAACTTTCAGATGAAATACAGAGTGTGACCAGGCCAACACGGTGAACCAGTCGACACTAAATTTGGCAGCACAATCTCTGCTATACACACACACACACACACACACACACACACACACACACACACACACACATATATATATATATATATATATATATATATATATATATATATTTTCAAGTAGTTAACTCTTTGTTTGTGTCAAATTTAAATTGTTCTTTTTTTCCTTGTTAATATTTTATTCGATGTAAATGAACATTGGGATTGTATTAACGCCCCCTTTCCCCGCGTAAAAATGTGCATATGGGACGAGGCAGGACTTCATAAAGAAACTATGGCATTATCGAGGCTGTTGTACGAATGAGAAGCGTGACGCTGAACTGCCGGTGAAAGGGAAAATTACAGAAGGAACGGGTCAGCGATTATGGATAGCTAATTTAAAAAAAAAAAAAATAAAAACACAAAATAAGACAGTAATGACCAGCCACTCCCTTTTCCCCATGTTAAGCTTTGTGTCGTATTTACTGTAACAGTAATAAATATTCATAGTCTGGTGGTCACTTAAGGCATGAAATTGCCCGTCAACATACGCTAATTTCTATGTTTAAACTTTTTCCACATCACACCTATACACTGAACACTATTTTCAAAATATTGGGTAAATGAAATAAATCAAAGAGCCAGAAACAACCTACCTAGGTTTCTCTGACACGAAACAATATTTATTGATAAAACCACAATTAATAAAACCACGTGACAGAAGATAAAAAAAAGGAAACAAAAAACAAAAAAAAATTCCAGTATCCAGAATATATTAAAATCTCAGATATTTATATTATTAAGTTTATATATATATATATATATATATATATATATATATATTTGGTTGGATTGTCTGACGATCGCTAAAGCGTGAAACCCAGAGTCACAAACTCACATCGATCCAACCAAATATGTTAGCTCTATCTCTGATATTGAGCGCTTTCTAATATATATATATAATATATAAATAATTATATATATATATATATATATATATATATATATATATATATATATATACAGTTCAAAAGTTTGATGCCACCCACAGAGTTAGCATGGGATGAATTTGACAGAAGAGTGAAAAAAAATAATGAAAAAGAGCTCTTAGAGTCATTGAAAAAAATAGAATGTAATCAATTATAAAACTTATACTTTGAGAAACATTTCCAACGAATGCCAAAAATGTGTGCTGCAGTAATCAAGGCTAAAGGAGGATATTTTGACGAGAGCAAAATTTAATCATAAAATCCTTTTTGTGATTATAAAATTTCTAATAAAAAATGTCATTTTTTTTTTTTTTAACCGTGTATAATGATTTTCTTTTATTTAAAGTACAAAACAAATAACTTGGGGACCAATTTTAAAAATGACCAGTGATGTTCTAGAACTTTTGAACTGTACTGTACGTTAATTTCTATGTCTATAATCTATTTATATCTACATACACTACCTCCAGTATTGTGCATTCTTCCCTCTTAAATAAAACAATACACATTTTAAATTAAATTATCTTCAAAATTACTAAGATAAAAAAATCTTTTAAATCTTTACTAAAATAAAAATAATTATATTTTGCTCGTCAGTCATATTCAACGAAACATTTTTGAAAGAAAGATTTCCGTCCAAATATATATATATTGTCATAAAATAATTGTCGAACTTTGTCCATTTCATAATGTGTGACGTCATTTGTTTACATCTGGACACGCATCGAGCAGATATGAATGTACGAGAGAAAATCACGGTGAACTGTAGTTTAAAACAGTAAAATCGACCTTGCTAACCGAAACGCTCCTCTGTGGCTGAATCGGTAAAGCACGTCAGGCTATATGGCGGTTCCTTATAGGATACAGGATCGATTCCTGTTGGAGGACGCATATTTTCTATGACAATTTCTCGAACATTCACGCCGGTAAATGTCGTTAATATAGTTTATTATAAGCAGAGCATTTACTTAAATATTTGTATCTATAAAAAAAACAAAACGTATAAACATAAAAAATGTCATAAAATAATTGTCGGACTTTGTCCATTTCATAATATACATACATACACACACACACACACACATATATATATATATATATGTTTATTTGGACAGCAACCATTCTTTAAAAAATATTTCGTTGAATATGACTGACGAAGAAAATATAATAATTATTTTTCTTTTTCTTTATTTAGTTTTTCCAACATTCTTACCCTTTTCATTTTGGTGGCTTTAAGCGAGTGCAAAAAATGTCCGTATTGTCCATCGTCCCAAGCGCTTTCGGCCACTTCTTTAGTCATTTTCAAGAGGGTTGTTTTTCTTCTTTTAGATGCGGTGTGGTTATTTCGACATACGTCGTTTTTCGACCTAGGTGTTGACCTCTGGAACTAATTAACGACGTAGGTATTGTTGTGTCGTAAATAGGACAGGTTGTCGTAAATAGGAAAGGTTGACACACTTATGAAAAATAGTTTATTACGGAGAATAATAAGGTACACGGTTGAAAACAGAGACTAATGTAATGAACAGTCAATCGTGAACTCCACCCTCTCAGTAAGAGAGAGTGCTGTTTAAATAGTCTTAGACCAGTCCATTTTGTGGAGGTGTTCAGCTACTCCACAACAGGTATTTCTGTATAATAAAACGCTACCGTATTAGTATAGAGTAAACAAGCGAACCTTGATTTTTCACCTATCGTGATGAACAGATGTTTTCTCAGGGAAACCCTGTGCATTGAACGTCTACTGTAACATACTCAACTCAGACCTTGTGGAACGCGGAGATACGATCCATCGCTAAAGATACTGGAAAAAAGGTCGGTTCACTGTACCACTATAGTAAGCAACTGACTTTTCCTACTATCCTCTACTAGAGACAGATCGGGTGAAAGTGGAGTACTGTTGTCATATATGGCCAGGAGCTGCCCAGTCTTCACTTTTCAGTTTCAATAGAGTTCAAAAGCGTCTCCGCGTCCTTGGGGTGTTGAATTACTTTCCACCCTACAACCACTTTTCCACAGAGGAAACATTGCAAGCCTCTCGCTGCTTTATCGCTATTTTCATAGAAAGCGTTCAGACGAACTACATTTCTTAGTTCCACCATTTATAACCTTCATGGCTAAGACCCACCATGTCACGCACATTGTAGTGAATCACCTTCATTACCTTCGTATTCCACCAGATATAAGCAACTTCTTCTCACGAACCACTGCTTTAGGAAACAAGAGGATGTTTCTGCGATCACTACAAACTTAACCTGTTCAATTCTAGGATTAACCTTTGTCTTGCCCACATACACCCATAAACTGTGCCTCTTATTGTATAACCCTCTACCTCGAGTGGTTCTTGGGCCTTGTAAAGGGTGAATATTATTGTAAAAATATCCAGAAAACAAAAAAAAAAACCCAAAACAAAAACAAAGTAGTGTAAAACTGGTTACAAACTAAAAAGACAATAATACTAAAGTTAGTAAATATCCACTACTCATCGACACACTCTTACACGCATACACACCCACAGACAGGCACAAACACACACATATATATATATATAAAATAAAAGTGAACATTGAAGCCAACACTCAGAGTCGACAGACTAAACGCAATCAGGCCTAATGAAGTCTGTTACCTTTGAGTGTTACCTTCAGTGTTCACTTTTATATTTACATACGCTTCATCTCTGATATTGAGCAATATATAATATAGCACAGCTTATCAGTATGGTAAGACATCCGATTGCTTCGGGCCGGGATCGAAACTCGACCAATTTGCCATCAGTCAGAGACTCTACCTCTAACCTATCGGCGCTCGGCGAAGAATGGGTGTCTTTTAATGTATTATATACGTGATGTATATAAACACTAAACCAGCAGCCAAAGTGCTCAATTAACACCCCTCTCTCTCTCTCTCTCTATATATATATATATATATATATGAACACACTTTTGCTTCAACAAAGTTAAAAAATATGGTAATTTTTTTTATGTGCTTTTATTCTTAGTGCTTCGACTTTAATCGTGCTACTAGATTGGCAACTAGGTCTCACCGCTTTACTCATCTAGCTAGATGCAAACGTTCTATTATAATAGGTTCTTTTCTGGCCTGTGGAACTCCCATTCGGTATCTTTCTTCCCTGCCAACTACAATCTTCAAAAATTTAAATATAATGTCAATCGCCATCTGTCTTCCCGTATCCGGTTCCTTTGTTCTTTTTCTCACTAAAGTTTTCTTCTCCTCTTTCACTCCCTGTAACCCCCTGTGCCCTAGTGGCATTATCGCCTTGCTTGGGAAGAAATGATTTAAAAAATATAAATAAAAAAAACATGGCGGAAAGTGAAATATTTCGCTCTCGCTATTTGTGGACCCCTTACTGTGAACTTGTGTTTTCCTTCACAACAAAAAATGGCGCCCCTTCCTTCAAAATTTTTTCTTTGCTTCATCCTCAGTAGTATCGTTGCAAAAAGACAGTACATCGGCTTTTCTCATCATCATCATCATAGCTCCTTCTTCCTTAAAAAAACTCTTTCTCTCTGTGTCTCACGCACAAACGCATACGTTGCTTTCGAGCAAAACCCCAAACCCGTCAACAGAGGAGCCCCGCCGTTTCTGGAACTTGTGTGTGGGATCCAGAGCCTTAGAACGTAAGAGGATGTGGGGGTGTGGTTGTAGTGGTGAGAGCTTTTTGGGTCTTGGCCCCTGACTTTAATTACGTTCGACCTTCGTAATGGATTGTTGGCATTTGCTGGCTCCATATAAGATAGAGAAACACCCCTCCAAATAACAGAAAGGAAAAAAAATCGAGGAAAAAGGCGCGGAAAAAAAAAAAAAAACCATGGCGGCAAAGCGGGAAGAAAACTAATGGCGAAAACTCATGAAAGAAAACAAGCGACGCCAACTCGGAGGAAATGAAGGACAAAAGCACAACAAGGAAAATGTAGAAAAGTAAAACAAACAAATAGAAACAATAAACAAATTAATAATCTGTAGATAAAATAGAGATAATATTGATAGTAATATAGTTTACAGCAAGAATAACAGACAATAATAAGAACGTATTAAATAAGAATAATAAGAAATAACAAAATTAAGATAATTTTTTAAATCATTTCACCCCAAGCAAGGCAATAAAGCATTATGACACAAGGGATTACTGAGCGTTAGAATGAGAGAGAGAGAGAGAGAGAGAGAGAGAGAGAGAGAGAGAGAGAGAGAGAGAGAGAGAGAGAAATAAAAGAAAAGGCATTAAAAAGAAGATAACGATTGACATTTCGTTTAAATTTTCGAAGACCAAAGTTGACTGGGAAGCTAGAAGCTGGAAGAGAATTAATCTATTTTTTTGAAAAAAAATAATTTCACCCAAAGCAAGGCAATAAACCCCCTAAGATGCAAGGGGTCACTGTGGGATGCAGAATGAGAAAAATTAAAAAGCAAGAGAGAACAATAAAAGAACAGGAATTAAGAAGACAGAAGATAACGATTGGGATTGCAGTTAAACTTTTGAAGGTCAAAAAACCGGAAGTTCCACAAGCGAGAAGTGCGAGTGAAGAAACTGTTAACATAGAACTTATGGTTACATCTCACCATTTCAACTATAAAATTATGAAATTTGCCACCAAGTCTAGTACTGCGCTTAAATTCATAAAGTCTAGGTACCATAGAGGAAAGTAATATTTATTTTGGGAATACAAAACTGTGGCACAAGGCCAAAAGTGGGGATGAGGGAATGATGGTCTTCAATGTCTTATCTTAAACTTAGCTATCCACTGACCCAAACATATCACAGTATTCCTTACCCCAAAACAACACGTTCTTACTTACCATTCTTATTACAGCCGCCATAATAATTCAGAAACTCTATATCGTAACGGTAAGTCCGTCCGAAGAATTACTAAGAAAATATTAAGGCACGTAGAAGCTACGTTATGGCGGGAAATGGACTGAAGCCAAGATGCCAGGTCAGGACCAGTGAAACTGCGGATTCTTTTGGATTTTATCAAGGATCTCTAAATGTATAGCAGGAGCACCAGGCCAGATGTGGCAGCAATATTCAATATATGGACGAATGGTAGACTTCTATGATAAATTCTGGCGAGGAAAATTGTCTAGCACGACAAAGTGAACCGACTTCCTTGGCTGCAGACTTAGCAGTTGTTTCAATATCATCTTTTCTCTTCATGTCAGCTGAGAATGTTAACCCGAGAAGGCGCAACGCGTCGCTCTCCTGGAGGTCAGCATCAGCCATGCTGATGGAAGGCAGAAAAGGGAGAAATAATAATAATAATTGATCATCTTGTATCAGGTTGCACGGTATTGGCACCCTCTGAATATAGAACCCGGCATGACAGAACACCATCCAGACCATTTATGGAGATAGGAACTGTAACTGTAATTTTATAGGACTACACAATACACACGGACAGAACAATCAAAGCTAATCGCCCTGACATCGTTAGTAGAGACCGAAAACAAACAAAAAAAAAAGGCTCCTTATTGATATTGCAGTCCCTGCAGACTGCAATGTATCTTTGAAGATCTTCAAAAAGCTATCAAAATACAAGGACCTTGAAATCAAAATCTAAAAAATGTGGCACATAAGAACATCAACAATACTTGTTGCAGTTGGAGCCCTCGGATTGGTTGAAAAAAGACTCCAATAGACTCATTGAACGGTTCCTGGTAGCCTATGTCTTAAAGAAATACAAAAAAAATTAATCTTACAAGAACAACCAACACCTTACGAAGGGCTTTATCTATGTAAAATATATTTTTTTTAATTGCTCTGTGAAAAATGCCATGATGCCATTTCTGACTTCGGTCTCTGGTTGGGACTCGGAAAGAAATGAGTACACACCAGAAATCAAAGGAAATAAAATAATAATAATAATAATAATAAAGGGAGACTGAATAAAAATAATAAGAGTGAAAAATAAATTTCTGTCTGGATTTGTGGGACGATGAATTATCATTATTTAAACTATTTACATTCAAACTGTTATCTTCATCTTTGTTGTTGTTATCACAACGTATTCTCATTCCACTGTCCATTTCTCGGGATATCCCGTCTACTTCTTTATTTAATACTGTTCAGTTATTGTTCCAGTGATTGAACTTAAAATTACAATGTCACTAATTCCGAATTGAACCCTTTGTTTAATCTACGGTGTTATGGTCCAGGTTAGGACCAAGGAAGAACAACACGAACACAAGAGTAGAAATAACGAAGGTATATTACACGAAATTATAATAATACAAGATGTGGAAGGTGTTAGTATGACTGTCAGTCTGGTTTGGAGTGAAATACTATCGGCTCGACTCGATTCAGTATCCCACGAAGGTTGCATGTGGCGCAAGGCCGAGTTTAACGTGGGTTTCCCAAGCCCGTAGGCCCGGCCAAAAAATGCCCGTAGAACCCGTATAAACGGGATCGGGTTGGTCAATCTCTCCGAACGAAACTCTACCCCTTGGTGGAGGCTCGTCCGGGTTCCTCTCCGCTCGAAAGCAGAGAGTTCGACCGTCAAGCCGAGAAGTTCGGCTTGATTCGGTATCTAGCCCCCCACGAGGGTTGCATGTGGCACAAGGCCGAATTTAACGTGGGTTTCTCGAGCTCGTAGGCTCGGCCAAAAAATGCCCGTAGAACCCGTATAAACGGGATCGGGTTGGTCAACCTCCCCGAATGAAACTCTGCCCTTCGACGGAGCGTCGTCCGGGTTCCTCTCTGCTCAGAGGCAGAGAGTTAGACCGTCAAGTCGAGAAGCTCGGCTCGATTCGATCGTCAAGACCCCCCACGAGGGTTGCATGCGACTCAAGGTCATTTTATCGTGGGTTTCCTGAGCCCCAGCCAAAAATATGCCCGATGACTCGGAGATCAGAGGAACGAGATTCTGCCCTTCGGCGGAACCTCGTCCGGGTTCTTTCTGCTCAAAAGCAGAGAGTTCGACCGTCAAGTCGAGAAGCTCGGCTTGATTCAGTATCCCACCCCCCACGAGGGTTGCATGGAAGGTCATTTTTATCGCCTGAGCCGTAGGCTCGGCCAAAAAATATGCCCGTATGACTCGTAAAAACGAGATCGGGTAACCCGGAACCTCGTCCGCAAAGCAGAGAGTTCGACCGTCAAGTCGAGAAGCTCGGCTTGATTCAGTATCTAGACCCCCACGAGGGTTGCCGACACAAGGTCATTTTTATCGTGGGTTTCCTGAGCCCGTAGGCTCAGCCAAAAATATGCCCGTATGACCGTAAAAACGAGATAGGGTAGGTCATTCACCCCGAACGAACTGCCCTTCGGCGGAACCTGCCCTTCGACCGGTCGAGAAGCGGCTCGTCCCACCCCCACGGGGTTGCATGCGACACAAGGTCATTTTCATCGTGGGTTTCCCTGAGCCCGTAGGCAGAAAAAAATATGTTCGACCGTCATTCAGTCGAGCGGAACCTCGTCCGCTCAGCTCGAGAGAGTTCGACCGTCAATTCAGTATCTCCCCCCCCACGAGGGTTGCATGCGACACAAGGTCATTTTTATCGTGGGTTTCAGCCCGTAGGCTCAGCTTATGCCCGCATAACTCGTAAAAACGAGATCAGGGTAGGTCATTCCCCCGAACGAGATTCTGCCCTTCGGCGGAACCTCGTCCGGGTTCCTTTCTGCTCAAAAGCAGAGAGTTCGACGTTATCAAGAAGCTCGGCTTGATTCAGTATCTAGCCACCCCCACGAGTCGACACAAGGTCATTTTTACTTTCCTGAGCCCGTCTCATTGCACTCGTAAAAAACGAGATCAGGGTATGTCACCCCGAACGAGATTCTGCCCTTCGGCGGAACCTCGTCCGGGTTCCTTTCTGCTCAAGAGCTTTTGTTTTCTAGCCAGAGGGTTCGCGACACAAGGTCATTTTTTATCGTCGAGCCCGTAGGCTCAGCCAAAAATATGCCCGTATAACTCGTAATAAAACGAGATAGGGTTCGAACGAGATTCCCTTCTCGTCCGGGTTCCCTTTCGCTGAAAAGCAGAGAGTTTGACCGTCAAGTCGAAAAGATCGGCTTGATTCGACCCTCTCTCTTGAGAGGCGTAGTATATATAGTGTTAGGAAGAGTTCATTCTGTCGTTATACGCGCGTAGACTGTTCTCGTTCCACTGCTTATGTCTAGGGATATCTCTTCTAGCTTTTGTTTTTAGGACTGCTCTGTTAATTCTCGCCCTATTCCAGTGGGTCCAAGTGCAAACTATCCGGCACAGGGATCGAACTCGCAATCATTATGCCACCAAATTGAAAGAGGAATATCACCAAGAAAAGAAATAGTCAGAATAATTAAAACTAAAAACGATCATAGTTGGTAGAAAAATAGAAGCACAGAGAGTTGGTGGAGAAGAGAAAAAAATAGAATGAACTAACCTGTTTCACGGGTCTGCCACTGAGGAACATTAAAAAAAAATTGAGAATCTTTTGCGTCGTTTCTAATGCTCATGTTCTGTTTTGTGCAGGTCGCATTCTAGTAACCATCTAAAAGTCCTTGAAACAATCTTTATTAAAAAGAAACCACCCATCTCTGTGTAAACAGAAGGGTTCTTTGTGCGGTCTTAACGTGATCTGCTTATGAAAAAAAAAAAAAAAAATACTCGTTTCAGTATATTATCGAGATAATGCCCTGTATTCCCTTGGATCTTGTCAGTACGGCAGAGTCTGGCCAGCGCACGGTCGACATATATTATCACCCAGACCTGCGCCTTGAAGGGGTCATTTCAGTTTCCCCACCAAAGGAGTGGATTTTGACATGACAGGGCGCTAACTCTATCTCACTAGAGAAACGCATTTTTTCAATTTCAACATCTTATTTACTTATTTTGTCATTCTTAGACATACCCTTTTATTTAATGGTAGTGCCATATCTATGAGGGGGCATTTTTGTTTGTACACCAGTGGCTCCGGCGGAAGAGGGTAGCAGGTAGGGCTGAATGATTCAAAGACAATGAAAGATTTAGAAACAGTTCCAAAAAATTTATACGCCAAAAATAAATATGATTTCAAAATTTAAAATATTATCATTGATTACTTGTAATTGTATGCATGTGTTCCAGTATAAATAGTTATGTATAATTATTGACAGATTTTCTCATTGTGATATTTTGCATTATATCAAGTATTAAGAATATAGTAACGAGGGTTCACAAATTGGAGAAGAGAGTTATCAATGATAATGTTCTGACTTCGAATCCGCGGTTATCTCCCTTTAATCTTCTCTCTGTTATTTATTTTTAAATGTACTTTTTTTAATCATAGCATTTGGTGAGGCGTGAGAAAGTTTTAATTCCGAAAATCCGGACCAGAAAAGAATGTTTGGGGACCATTGTTGTAGACTTTAATCCCTGCATTATGTCTATCCAAATATTTTGTACGCAATTTTATGGCTTCAACTACAGATGTTTTCTAAGCAATTTTATCCTTTCAGAGTAAACGTCTATTTTTTAGAGATATCTTTTATAGATAATAAGATGTATTGCTCTTTTTTCTATACGTGCCTCAAGCAACCTATTTCTTTTCAGGTAGTCTATTATTTGAGAAACAGATAGAATTTTTGAAAAGCATAGTAAGTGGTGTGTACATCATAGTAATTGTTACGCGTTTTCTGAAATTTTGCAGTTTATTAGGATGTACTTAACAGTGTACAATTGATCACAAGAGATGCATTGAGATACAGTTTTTGGTTTGACTAAGTATTTATGTATAAGATATGTATATCCAATTCAGACTCTGCTTAGCACTACGTCCACTCTTCGATTGGGTAATGGCTCTCTACCTTCCAGTCTGACTATCGACTGATGTTCGTACAGTTTGTTGTTTATCAATCTAAAGAAACGTAAACACTGTACAGGTTAAATATCGCTTAACATCAGAATGTGTGTAAACGGAATTATTATATATTTATTACCTTGTCTTACTCCATGTCTTGGGTAGTGACCCGGCAATTAAATACTACTACTACTAATAATAATAATACCACAAAACCAGAATGTGCTTTCTTATTGACATGACAGTCTCTGCTGATTGTAATGTATCTTTGAAGATCTAAAAAAAACTATCAAAATACAATGATCTTGAAGTGGAAACATGGCACATGATGACATCAATAATTTTAGTTGTTAGAGCCCTGGGTTTGATTGAAAAAGATTCTGCTAGACTCATTGAAGGGATTCCTGTTAGCCTAAGCCTTTAAGAAATACAAAGCATTTTACTCACAAGTCCAGCTCACACCTTACGAAGGGTTTTATCTATGTAAAATGTATGTGATCTAAGTATTTTTGCAGTCTATTAAGATGTACTTAACAGTGTACAATTGATCACAAGAGATGCACCAAGGTACAGTTTTTGGTTTAAGTAAGTATGTGTATGTAATATGCGTATGTCCAATTCAGACTCTGCTTAGCACTACGTCCACTCTTCAATTGGGTAATGACTCTCTACCTTCCAGTCTGACTATCGACTGATGTTCGTACAGTTTGTTGTTAATCAATCTAAAGAAAGGTAAACACTGTACAGGTTACGTATCACTTAACATCAGAATTTGTGCAAACAAAATTTACTACCTTGCCTTATCCTAGCTTCTTGGTAATGACCCGGTGGGATAGGAAGGACACGAAGAACAAGAATACGAAGAAAAAAAGCATTGAAAAATCAAAGAGGAATTGAATGCCTTCAGGCAAAACTTTGCATGACTAATGTATGCTAGAATATCGGGGTGAGTGTTAGAATATTGAGGAGACTTTCTCGAGGAAGAACTGAAACTTTCCAAGCGATGGAACAATCGTAAAACGATCTATAAATACAAAGACCTTGCTTTCCCTGGATATGACGATAAACGCCATCCGGCAGCCAGGTCTCTAATTTTGAGGTTTTGAGGAGCGTGAAACCACATCTTAATTGCTGTTGTTCCCAGGCCCACTCTGACCCGGGGTGGTAACGCCTTTTAGGGTCCCAGTTATAGGCAAATAGTCCACCCACAAACTGGTGACAAAACACCATGGGAATATAAAAATAGATATTTATAGTAAAAATACCAGCAATACATTTTTGAAAAAAACAAAACAAAAAAATATAACCAGCAATACATTTAAATCTAGATAAAAACACTTTACAAAAATACATTTAATGAGATCTGATATACAATGATTTCATACAAAGAAAAAAATATTCTATTGATTCTAACCGATCCTAAAAATCTTGTCGGCATTAGATGACCTATTGAGGTTGATATGCCGTAAAACAAAATAAACAAAACCATATTTATAGTAAAATTGGCTACAATACCTTTATATAGTATATATTTAGTTGAAACCATAAAATTGTATTCAAATTATTTAGATTTCGGCATTAAATAACCCATAGAGATTAATATGCCGCTAAACAATATCAACCAACCAAATCAACCAAAGACCTCCAGAAGTGAAGATAAAATGCAGTACATAATAAGGTAATTATAAGGTAATACTTATTAATAAGATAGTAATTATCCCTGTCACCTGATGTGGAAACTGAACCATCAAATAATAACAGCTATCGATTTTCCGGAAACGGAATACATCTTTTAATCCGAATTGAATTACGTACGTACACTTTAAAATTTGTGTCTCCCACAAGAATTTCAGTATCCACCGGTGGGGTTGTAGTGGAGACTGGGATGGCGCTACCCATTAGCCAAGCAAGGCAGCCGCCTAGATTAAGCAAATATTACACCCTATTTGATTTTCTTACCCATCTGTCATTAATGGACAATAAAATGCATTATTTACATACAGATGATTTTCCTATTTATTGTACAGGGTGTTTCAAAAGATTTGATATCATTTCGCAATCTAATAACTTTTTTAGATCTCCTTCAAATGACTTCAAATTTTAATAGCATCTTTATAAAATATGTTCAGTAGCAAGACCCCTGAATACTTACCCTGGATATGATGATAAACTACATCCAGCAGCAAGGCCTCTAATCGGGAGGCTTTGAGGAGCGTGAAACCAGCTCTTAATTGCTCATATTCCCAGGTCCACACAGACCCGGGCTAGTAGCAGATGTTAGGGTCTCAACTATCTGCAAATAGTGAATCCCCAAACTGGAGTAAAAAGAAAACAAAGTATACATCTAAAAATTAAATAATATCCCAGCAACAGATTTTTGGAAAAAGAATTTCAGCATTAAATGATCCATAATGAGTTGATATGTAATTAAACAAAAAAACGAATAAACAAACCCTTTATTTAATTTACGGGGATATAATTGTTCTCGTTCTGCATACTATGTCTAGGAGTATCTTATCTAGTTCTAATTTAGTACTGCTCAGTTATTACTCTGTTTCCACTGGATCCAAGTACACACTGCCCGCCACAAGGAGATTAAATTATCCACGAATCCACGCTAGGTTAATAACCTGTAGTTTAGGCACAGTGGTCGAAACATTGTGATAATAAATTCAAAAAGATGAGGACAATAATTCGCATGTAAATGATGATACGTTCTCATTGAAGAAATCTAAACAATAAAATTCCGTATTGAAATAGCGAAAATTACATATTTGTAGTGGTTGTAAACAGAATCAATGTTCATCCCATTTGGAGGAGGACATCTAAAATCTTGCGATCACAATACGACAACAGAGAACTAAAGAAGGCCGAAAAGTTAAAACGACAAAAAACAAAGTACAGTGGGACACAGTAGAATTTAATTCGTTCCTGAAGCCCGTTCGGAACCCGAAATGTTCGTTAACTGAAACTAGGAATCACTGTAAAATGGATTAATCGGTTTCTGGTCACAAAATGATTGCTTATTTAAACTTTTACAACAGTACTTTGTGCACAAGTTTATACACAAAACTAATGAAAAAATAAATAAACCCAATAGTAAATAGATAAAATATAGACGAACATATTAATTTTACTGTACCTGTAAGTTGGGGAGTTGATGGCGTAAGTGGAAGGGGAAGGAAAGAGATGTTATTGTTTGGAAAGGGGAAGGAAAGACATGATCGTCTCTTTATTTATAAGAATAGTATAGATCGTTGATTTTGCCATATGAAACTGAATTGGAAGAGACAATATCATCAACAATTGTTTTTCTCCCAACTTTTCTTTTTCCTTTACCAGTATCACTGCTAGTTTTCTTTGGAGCCATGACTGAAAACTAATAAAGAGAAAAAAAAAGCACATTACAATAAAATTGAAAAAGAAAAGCACAACACAACACATAGACATTTACAAAACGACGTTCGACTCAGAAATCCTTCTGTTCAGGTTAACTCGGTTCAGCCATGTTGTCCGAGAGCCAAAATTTTGTTCGATAACCGAGGCATTTTCATCACGAATTTTCTGTTCAAACACTGATTTGTTCGACATGTGAGAATTTTGAGAACCGAGGTTGCTTTGCATATACAACCAAAATAAACATGCTGGTTTCAATAATAGCTGGTTACTCGTATCTTAACTTGCCTATCTGCTTGGGCGGCTAGCCAGCCCTTTTTGTAGATGCCTACTACTCAGACATTTGTGTTTGTTCAATACAAACATAACCCGCCTGGTCTTTATACTGTAACTATGCCGAGCAGACCTTAGTAATAGTTTCTAAAAGAGAACGCGTCATCTGGCGTAATCCACAGTTTAAACAGAGCCAGTGCACTCAAACCCTCTGTCACGATGACTTATACAATCATCGCCGAGCAATTTCGTCTGCCCAAATTCATACTGACATGTGTATAATGGACTAAACCGTTTTTAGATTACAAAAAAATAAATAAAATAAAAATAATAAAAAATGTCATATATGTAAATTATCTGTAGGGAAACACAATGAATAAAAAGAGAGAAGAGGAAAAACTGTTCTTAGCCGACGTATTTCCTTCTCCCAGGGACTTTATTAAACCAATGTAGGATTTATTTCTACATAGTGTGATTCGATCCCGGGCCTCATTATATAAAAAGCGAACATTTTATCCATTCGGCCATGCCGGACTGAATAACAAGACATACAGTGTGTCCCAAAAGTCGCCTTACCATTGAAAAACTTTGTAAGTTTTATATTTATCTACCAATTGAAATTTTTTATTTCTGAATATGGTAATATTATTGGGACATTTTTATTAATAATAGAAGATTTCATTCAAATTTCTTCTGTTTGGTATTTCGCAAGTGTACGTTTCCTTCTATTTGCAGTATGACTTTTGGGACACAACTGTATAACAACATAACTTTCTCCCTGCTCTCATATTAGTTCACCGAGTTGCTCCAGGTGGCGTTTTGTGTGTAGCCATCTTTTAATTGTTTATACGAGGTGATGGTTACTGCTCCATTGATTTTTTAAAATGTCGAAGACTAATTTGTTTATATTTACCCCTAGTAATGGCTTCCAAGCAAAGTGCCATTGGTGGTGTTAATCGTAAACACAATTCCGAATTGATGTAAGATGTTTTGATAAGTTGTCAAGTGTAAGAAAAATCATAGTTTTTTTTTATTATTATTAGGTACTTATGCTTTATAGATTACTAGAATTTTTTTTTTTGCAATCCTCACAGTATTTAGTTTGGTTGAAGATATCGCTAACATTTTTTATGGAGATTTACAAATTCTACATTTAATTTTTTATGGAGATTTACAAATTCTACATTTGATTTTATATCGAGATTTACAAATTCTACATTTGATTTTTTATCGAGATTTACAAATTCTACATTTGATTTTTTATCGAGATTTACAAATTCTACATTTGATTTTATATCGAGATTTACAAATTCTACATTTGATTTTTTTATCGAGATTTACAAATTCTACATTTCGTTCAATTTCACAAACCAATCGATGAAATCTAAAATCCATAAGAAAAGAAATGCAAAAAAATAATATTGCATTTTTATTAAATAAGTGTTTGCTATTTTAAACATTAAATTGTTTTTAAAATAGTGGGAGTGTTTTTTATGTTAAATAATAAAATTTTTAATTTTTCCCCAAATTTATTGTACTAAGCTATTTTTGTACTAAGCTACTATTGTACTAAGCTACGCACTATAGTAAAACCAAATTTACTTTGTAGCCCCTTACGTATTTCAACTCTTCCCCAAAAGTTGGTTTCGATCGGTCACAGAATTATATATATATATATATATATATATATATATATATATATATATATATTACACAGCGGCCCTTTTATAAATGCCCTTCGGTTTTAGTTCCCAGCACCCCATCTCTCCCCCCCCGTTTTTCTTTTCTTTTCCTCTCCCTCTCTCATGTTCTGATCTTTAAGAGTGTGAGTATATCACCACAAAATGTATCTTTTCCGGTATATCTTTAATGTATTTTAGACATCCGAAAATATTCATATTTCTCTCACTTAAACCGTCTTTGACTCCCCTCTTTAAAACTTCTCTCTGTTAAATTTTAATCCCCACTTCATCTTTAGACCTTCCTGTTCTTCTCTCGTCTGTTACCCCTCCCTATAGCTTTCATTTACACTAACATTCGTCCCACACTCTCATACATACACTCTCACTAAATTTTATTTTTTATTCCCGGAGTTGTTTTTTCTGTTTTCTTTTTGAATTTGTAGGTCTGATGAAATGGATCGTATTTACGACCTGGATTCTATCCTCTTGGATTTATTTTTTATACACATATATATGTATGTGTATGCATGCATGTATGTATATATATTTATATATTTTAGATATATGATTGCATATGTATGTGTATATTTACCACTAATATTATCAATTTCTCTCTCTCTCTCTCTCTATATATATATATATATATATATATTTCAAAATTTGTGTATTTAGGCAGCAAATTCTTTATTAGTCATGTCTGATTGTATAAATTACAGACATTATGTCTGCTAATTTTTAATAAAATCCGTTCATACTCACGGATATCCTTCCGTGTATTGATGTTAAAAGATGAGAGAAATGTGCTATAGCTGTTTAGATTTCTTTTATTTTCATTTCCCAAGTACTTTCGATCTTCTTCCAAGATCATCTTCAGGGGTGCAAGTGGTACAAAACTATATGTTGTTGATTTCGATAACAGAATTATATATATATATATATATATATATATATATATATATGTGTGTGTGTGTGTGTGTTGTGGATTCCGTGATGAAATCCGGTCTCCAATGAAGGACAAACGCAGGAATGAAATTTAGCAAATAAATGTGTTTACACAATAATACAATTGGTAATACGGTTAGTAGATCCAGAAATGCGGTTAGTAGCAATAAAATATATATATATATATATATATATATATATATATATATATATATACTGTCTGGTAATTTCAGTCTCGAAGTAGGACTTACTTAGAGTCTACGTGCTCGCAACTGTGACTCCTACAAGCGGTTACCTCACACTATTACTCTACCTCCAACTCAATCACCATCACTGTCTACTCTGACTCTCTGACTCTGGGTATTTAACGGCAGCAGTACCAGTACACACTGGTCGAGTCCACTTGTATGAAAAAGGGGGACCCCACCCCAATATATAATATATATATATATATATATATATATATATATATATATATATATATATATATATATAATTATCTGATCGAAATAATTCGAAACCAACTTTTGGGGAGAAGTTCAAATACGTAAGGGAGAGAGAGAGAGAGAGAGATGCAAAAGCTTTTGTCAAGGTATGGCACAAGAATCTATTTGAACTGTTAGGAAAACTAGATCTATTTGGAAAGGATGGTAGAATAATCCAGAATTCATGTTGAGATCAGAACACCTGAATATAGATAAAAAAAAATCAACTGAATAGGTATGTGTCGATCTATATCGCACACACATACATACATACACAAATACAAATCACATCCAACGACACGTATTCATTGGTTAATAAATCCCCACTCCGTTATTATAGCCAATTTACAAATCGCAGCAATGCGACAGTTTTGTAATCGCTCTATTTTCATGTAGTCAATTTTGTGCAGTTTTGGGAGAAACGGATCCCAGAAGCTTTTTTAAGTCTCCCCAAAACTCACTCGCTGATTGGTCAATGTCAACCAATCAGATCATCTGCATATGAAGAATAACTCTTCCTGTGCAGCAATTAGGAGCCTATAGTCACTTATATAAGTATGAAATTTTCTTAGCTAATTAGTGAGAATTCAGCTGCCAAACGAATCCACGACAGTTGAAACCATGCGCCAACCTTCTCACTCACACCACCACTCACATGCTGAACATTCCTTATACACTCAAATAGTATTTCCTTACACAGAAAATCTTCTGAGAACAATTATTACAAGAAACTCCCATAAACTTTCTTCCAGTGAACTTTGAATTACAAAAATAATAGTTAAAGAGAGACAACTCTTGTTTTATACAATCTTTTCTTATTTAAATGCATGCTTTCTTTCACATCGTTGTTTGATATATACATCTTGTTAAATAGATATTTTATGTGTAATGATGTTTTTTGCTTATCCTTTTCCACGTCAGTTTTCTTTCCTTAAAGTTAAATTAATGTGGTGAAGTCCGCCCCAGGTACACAATAACAGAAAAAAAGGCGTGAGATAAGGATGTGATTCTCTCCCGATCAATTTAATCGCTACATCGAAGCTATCCTAAGGGAATTGGAAAACTTACGAGGATTTATTTTCAGTGGACGTAATCTCAATATAAAATGTAATTTGATGCTAACATCAAACAAGTAAAAACGTTAAATAACTGGGAAGCTGTCATATGGGAAGAAAATGAGTAACTACGACACCGAAGTTCGAGCGTGACACTCTGGATTTATGAATATATGTTTTCCGCCAGGTGTATAAATAGTGGTGTCAGGCTACTGACTGCAGTGATTAATGAGTAATTATTAAGTGCAACTATCCAGTCGAATTAGTGTGAATAATTGTGCGTCGATGATTTAGGTTTGGATTTATAATTTACTGGACGTTAAGCCGAGCCTCGCTACTAATAATTTATTTACCGAAATGGTTAATTATCCTTGGTTGACTTTTATTTCATTGTTCTTGTTAAGTATTTATTTGCGGTTGTAATTAAATACTGTTCTATTTAGTACTGAAGTCTTGACTTATATTTATATGGCCACCGTACATGAAAAAAGTTATTTAATGCCGAAATTTAAATATATTGAACATAATTTTATGCCTTCAAATAAATATATCGTGAACGCAATTGTATGCCTTCGGCTACAGATAAAATGTAATGTTGGCTATTTTGCTATAAAATGTATTGTTGGTCATTAATCTATAAAAATGTGTTGTTAATTCTACTATAAAATTGTATTGCAGGTCAATTTGTTTTAAAATTGTATTGTTGGCAATTTTACTATTAAATATTTATTGTTGGTAATTTGTTTTATGTAAATATGTATTGTTTGTAATTTTTTTAATATAAAAAATGTATTTTTATATTTTGCTGATTTTGTTTAGCGGCATGTCAACCTCTATGGGATTGTATTTTTATAATTTCATAATGCTTTGTTTGGGGTTTCACTATTTGCTGATAGTAGGGACCCTAACAGGTGCTTCCAGATTTACGGCCTTATCACATTGAAAAACTGGTTCTCACACAATCACTGTCATATAAGAAGAAAATGAGTAACTACCGACACCAAGGTTCGAGCATGACACTCTGGACTTATGAATATATATTTTCTGACAGGTATATGAATAGAAGTGTCAAGCTACTAACTGCAGTGATTATTGAGTGACTATTGATTGGAACTATCCAGTCGAATTAGTGTGAATTATTGTGCATCGATGATTTGGGTTTTGTTTTAGGATTTACCGGACGTTAAGCCGAAATGCGCTACTAACAAGGTATTCAATGAAATGATTAATTAGATTTGGTTTTACTTCTTTTTTCTTGTTAAGTATTGTGTCGGTGCATAATTATCAGGCGTTTTTGTAGGCTAGTTTATTTAGTAATAAAATTGCTGTTTTGTTTACTTTTTTTTAATAAAAAATATTTTATTTTCAGGTTATAAAAATGCGTGTTGATAATCATACGCTCCGGAATAATCATTTAAAAATGTTATTGCTGAAGTGTTATGTTTCTTTTTTTCATAATAAATATTGTTTGGAAAACGCCTGATAATTATGCACCAACTCAATATTTATTTGCGGTTGTAATTAAATACTGGTTTATTCTAACATTGAAATCTTGAGTTCTATTTAATTAATAACGGCCGCCGTACATCACAAAAGAAGCATTTTAAATGAGGATGCAAAATGTGACATCGAAATCCGAACGCGCACTATATTAACGAAAAATGGATTCCAAAAGTTAAAGCACTAACAAACAGAAAAATATCGTTAGAAATAAAGAAAAGACTAATGTGATATCCATCTTCTTATCACGTAGTGAATGCTGGACAATGTCCCCACAGATGAAAAGAAAAACTGGAAACAACTGGAATGTGGTTCTACAGAATGATACTGAGAATTCCATGGACAAAGCGAGTAAATCAACGAAGAAGCCCTAAAGAAAATGACACAAAAAGACCACTTATACCCAGAATACTCAGCTGAAATTTGCTGAACACATATAATGTGGAAAACGCTTGGCTAACTTAACCCTCACGCGGCGTCTCGAGGGTAGGAGAGATAGAAGAAAGCACCGAGCCTAATGAGTTTGTGTAAATGGATGGCGGAAAGAGGAGCGGGGTGCTTAGCAAAGGAAGAAACGCTGCTGAAGGCCATAAAAGATAGGAAGTTATGGAGGGCCATGATCGCCCATGTCCTGAAGATACGCGGCACACAGATGTTCTTTCTTTGCACTGGTTTTGTTGAATAAGCAATATTTGTTTTAGTTTATCACAATCTTAATAAATTAAAAAGATACGTATGGGACATTATTAGTAAGTTGTATTATGAAATGGTTATTACTTCAACCACGTTCGACGAAAACTGATAATGACCTGAAAAATGTATCAGGTGTGCCGGAAAATCGATGGTATATATTAATGCACATGCACATTAATAAGATGGTGCAACTGCCATAATAAACAACAGTGTTTGCTCGGAGAGGCATATTTAATATTCGTAGCGAGAGTTAGAACTTTTATATCGGGCAGCTATCGGGAAGAGTTATTCGTAGCGAGAGTTAAAACTTTTATATCGGGCAGCTATCGGGAAGAGTTATTCGTAGCGAGAGTTAAAACTTTTATATCGGGCAGCTATCGGGAAGAGTTATTCGTAGCGAGAGTTAAAACTTTTATATCGGGCAGCTATCGGGAAGAGTTATTCGTAGCGAGAGTTAAAACTTTTATATCGGGCAGCTATCGGGAAGAGTTATTCGTAGCGAGAGTTAAAACTTTTATATCGGGCAGCTATCGGGAAGAGTTATTCGTAGCGAGAGTTAGAACTTTTATATCGGTTCCGCTGAAGTGGAAAAGAAGCTTCTGTACCCTAACATGGGTAATGTTAAATGCAACAATTCGCCAATTCTCTCAATGTATTATTGACAGAAGAAGGAGAAGAAGGGCAAACCAGACCCCACAGTTGAGTTGGAAATTATTAGCGAAGATCGTGTGTTTGCCAGTAAAGGAGACAGCTGAAACCTTTGTGTGAGAAACAGGTGATATTTGAATAATCATAATCAATTCATCGAATCTAGAAGAATCCTCAACAGAATGCAGAAAGCATTGGATGGTCGTTTCGTCCTATTTTTGGGACTCATTGGCAGTGCGCATTCAATACCGAGAATGGAACCCGGACCGTTACGATATGACGCAAGCATGACGAAGAGGTAAGAGATATATTTTTGAACATATATATTTGAACAAAAATGTTATACCACGGAATTTATATATTGTTTTCAAAATGATGGAGCGCATTTTTCTTCAAAAACGAAACTTTTTCGTCCAACGTTTCTTCAGAAAGTTTCATTGTGAAAAAAAAAAACAAACATGCAAAAATAAATTAATCATAAATGGTGAAACTGAAAAGTGCATTGGGTGATAATTAAGAAGTGCTGGACGAAAAATGTTCCTTCTAAAGAAAAAGAATGCACTCCGTCATTATATATATATATATATATATATATATATATATATATATATATATATATCCTAGGTGTTCAAAAATAGCTTATGGAATAAAGTTAATTTTTTTAGTTCATATTAAATACTGCTTTTAATCCAGAAAAGAATACGAGCTAACGCCGTAATTTGTGGCTGCTTAGTTCATCTAGTGGCCACAGGTGGCGTTGTTTATGCAGCCATGCCTTAATTGTTTATACTGGAGGTGATTGTTACTGCTCGATTGATTTTGTACAATTTCCCGCCTAATTTGCTTCCATTTACTCCGAGCACAAAGAACGGATTTTGTTGCTATCGGCCAAAAAAAAAAAAAAAAAAAAAATGCAAGAGCCCGCCATATTGACGACATCGCCGTTTTGAAAAATCAGAGTGATAATCAATAATTTTAAAAAATACCATAATTCACTAAATACAAGGCCCAAGGGCCTCTCAAGATAGAGTATTACTGATTGATGTCGTTTGTTGCGAAGGCGTATAAAGAGGATGTATGAGAATAAGCAAGATAGATAACGGTTGATCCTAGACTTTAAGTCATAGTAATCAGGGAAACCGCCTCTTGGGGGTCTGTTGCGCAACGTAACTTTTCTAGTGAAAATTTCGTCTAAGTAGAACCTCAGTGATATACGTAGGGAATGGAGTTGAATCTGTACGTGACAATAGCTGTGAAGGTCTGGGGACTAAGGAATGTAGTTCATCTCAATATATGCCATAAAATAACTATAGAACAATAGGGGAAGCAACGTCTTGTCTGTGGGCAAGAAGTTGTATGGTTCAGAATAATTCATTACACACAAGGTCGCGTAATCGCTTTTGAATTCTGTCAAGGCTGGAAAGAGAGGATTGAACCATTCCAGCCCAGATAGAATAGAAATTACTTCATGCTTGATCTGATCTGGATCTTGTAAATTTGAAGTATGACAAGAAGAGCCAGGTATTTTGTTGCGATATACTGGACAGACCATTTTTTAAAATTTTTTTATTTAGATTTTTTAATGATAGAGCGTATATATGAGTCCCAAGTACAACTAAATTTGGTCTGGAGTGAGCTTATATCCCAGGCAAGGAGTATCATTAAGAGTATAACCGTTCATCATGGCTGGAAACAAACCAAGTGCTGCCATCTGATGATAAAACTTTACTAGCTTGATTTTGGAAGTATTGAATGTTACAAGCCAGTTTCTCCCCAAACTGGGCCATAGCTAGATCAGAGGACAGTTCAATTGTTAACTTCTGGTCGTTCAGATTTTCGAAGGTGTACCCAATAAACCGTGATACCGTCTGCATATATATATATTAATTATCTGAGAATATACTATGTCAGATAATTAATATAAAACCAGAAAGACAGTAGGACTGAGAAGAGAACATTGGAGGATGCCTACATTGGTCGCATGAGCTTGAAAGAATTGGCCATTAAAAACGACTTTTGTGGATATGTGCCATATCTCTTCAGGACGTAGAGGATCGTGACTTTCCACAATTTCTTGTCCTTTGTAGCTCTTAATAAATTATCTTTATGCCATATCTCCCAAATTCTGCTCTGCCATTCATTCACTCAAAATCGCCAGGTAGGTTGTGAGTTGCATTTCTCAGTCCTTACATTTATTCTGATCTAGTGTTAACTGGATTAAGGAATGGTTTGTTAATTTTAACGCCTCCAAAATGAAACTGTTCTCTATCAATCATCTAAAAGACTTCTTTCTGTCTGCAATCAGCATGGCTGATGTTAACATCCAGGAAAATGACTCGTTGCGCTTTCTCGGAGTAAAACATTTTCCGGCTGACATGAAGTGTAAAGATTATACTGAATCAATTGCTACCACATATAGTCTAGTACTCCTGAAAGACATTTAGAGATTCTTGTTAGAATCCGCAATGTTATTGGTCCTGAACTGACATCTCGGCTTCAGTCACTTTCCCAGCGTCGTAATATAGCTTCACTGTCCCTTTTCAAGAAAGACTTTCAGGAGAATTCTAATTAACTTTATTCTATAATAATAAAACGCAAGGGGTTACCGAGTGTCAGGGAGTATCAGAAAAATACTATTAAGGAGAGAGAACAATAAAAGAACAGGATTTAAAAGGACAGAAGATAACGATTGACATTGCATTTAAATTTTTGAAGATCAAAGTTGGCTGGAAAGCAGAAACCGGAAGAAAGTTCTACAAGCGAATCATGCGAGAGAAGAAACTCTTAACATAGAACTTACGGTTACATTCAGTTGATGATAAAAATGCTAAATTTCCTATAAATTAAAAAAATAAAAGAAAATAATTAAAACAAAAATAAATAATTAAAACAAAAAAGTTAGAAAATTAAATAATAAAAAAATAAATAAATGATAATTCTATTTCGGTAGTTTAGGTATTCCATTATCCGGAAATCTGAATTATCCGGATATATTTTTTCAAAGGAGTAAATAGCCTCGCCTATCATCCGGTTCATACCCCTCCTCGAGTTTTTTTTTTACAGGAGTAGAGTTTTATCCCTTGTTTCCTGTTTAGGATTAGGTTTCTGGTTCCTTCAACTCTGTACTTCTGACGTCTCCGCCTGAAATCTAAAATTTTATTCAGTAATTATTATTTTTTCCTCTCCCATTAGGAGTAGATAGGTTTGCCTATCACCCGGTTCACGCTTCTCTCAGGTCTTTTGAGCAGGCGTGGAGGCTTATACCTTGATTTCTGCATAGAATTGGGTTTCTGGTCTCTTTTAAAGTCTACTTCAACTCTATAGCCCTAACATCTTCGCCTGAAGTTTTATTCGCTAATTAAATCTTGGCCTTTTCAAGTCTAGAATTAACTGTTTAACTTTCCTGTTATCTTGCCCTTTCTTACGCTAATACAACTCCACACAGTGACCTTCTACCTTGAGTGGCCCTTGGGCCTTATATTGGGTAAACATAGTGTTGTGGATTCCGAGATGAAATCCGGTACCAATAAATAACAAACCCCAAGAAAGAATATAGGAAAATAAATGTATTAATGTAATAATACAAACTGGTAAAGCAGGTTAGTAGTTCCAGGAATGCGGGTTAGTAGCAAAATATATATATAGTCTTTGGTATCGACGTATCACTGTATGACTTCTTACTGAGTCTACATGCTTGCTCACTGTGACTCTTGCTCGTTACGTTCGTGCTCGTTCGGCCTTCTTTCTCGTTCGTCTTCCGGGTATTCACTAGCAGTAGTATATGTATACCCTGGGTGAGTCCATTTGTGTAAAAAGGGGAGAACCCCTCAACATATAGTAAAAAAAAAAATGTAGCAAGATGTCTGGATAATCTAGAAAGTACTGTAATGGTAGTTTGTACGATCTATTGCATTTTCTTTTGTATAACAATTCTCGAGTATAATAGGACCTCGTGTTTCTAATGTAATGAATATGCATACACTTGGGTTCCCCCTCACAGTAATATGATTGGCTGGTGTCAGCCATAAATACAGACTAATGTGGAGGTACGACGACGCCTATTGACGACGCCTATTGCCTACCACTACGACGAGGACCAGTCCATTACGGTTATCTGCTAGATTATCCTACCCGGTTACAGTAGTACAAAACCATTTTGCTACTTAGAACAAATATATCCCTTTCCGGAACATATCAGTTTCTGAAGCTAAAAATGGAATAAATCCCCTAGTACAGCCATGCCTATGTAATTTGTTTTTTTTTTAAGCTTATAACTTATTATCCATAAAAATTTCAATGTTGCACATATATTTCACTAAAATATTTAATTTTTCACGATATTACAAAAAATAGAAAATGACCGGATGTTCAGCCATTGCATGTTTTTTCCAATTTCACTTTCTAAACTTATTTTCGAAAGTTCAAGGAAAAGTGTTAACTAGACATACTCGGTAATAAATTTTAAACTGTTAATTAATTTATCATATTTTTCTGTTTGATATGACTATTATATTTCTTTATTAAAGACATTTTTTATGTTTAACGTTGTTATTTTATAGATACAAGTATTTAAGCAAATGCTCTGTTTATGATAAACAGTATTAAATAACATTTACCGAGAAATTTTCATAGAAAATATTCGTTCTTTGACAGGATTCGAACCTGCATCCTATACGGAACCGTCATATACGCTGACGTGCCTTACCTCTAGGCTACAAAGAAGCGTTCGGTAGACAAGGTCGAATTTACTGCTTATAAACTCCAATCTTCCATGAATCTCGTACATTCATAACTGCTCTGGCGTATCGAATGTAAACAAATGACGTCATATATTAAGAAATGGACAAGGTCCGACAATTTATTTATTAAAGACATTTTTTTTATGTTTAACGTTGTTATTTTATAGATACAAGTTTTAAGCAAATGCTAATGATAAACAGTATTAAATAACATTTAGCAATGTCGAGAAATTTAATAAAATTTCTCGACATTCAGGCCGGTAAATGTTATTTAATACTGTTTATCATAAACAGAGCATTTGCTTAAATACTTGTATCTATAAAATACCAACGTTAAACATAAAAAATGTCTTTAATAAATAAATTGTCGGACCTTGTCCATTTCTTATATTATATTTCTATATATTAACCCTAGAACACTAACCATCAATTAAAGTTACACCACTACTAACCATGGGTATATCATACCCGATTTTGAAAACATCAAAAAATATTAAATATAAATCTTTATTTGAAATATTTTACATGCAGGCACTTCAAACTTTGTACTTTGAGTTAAAATTAATAGGAATTGAAAAACATTATTTTGGTAAGAAAATCAGGTACTGAAAATTGTAATTAAAAATAGGAACATTTTGCGCTGGGTACGATATACCCATGGCTAGTGTTCTAAGGTTAATAAACTAGGAAAATAAAAGATTGAAGAAAAAAAAAGATAAAAAAAGAGAAATCAAAATGTAAACAAACTTTTTTCTTGTGAGTAAAACTGGATGTATTTGCAGTATTACCGTTTCAAATAAGGCGATTTTCTAAGCGTGGCTTAGACGTGGCACACGTCCGAAAGCATTGGTTATTCTGTAAGGATCGAACTCACTAATCAGTCGTAATTGATGTAGCGAGACAGGCCCGTTAGCCATTACATAACATCGAAGTTCCCTTGCCGTTTCAGATAAGAAGTTTAAGCTGAGTAAAATTTTCTGAAAACTGGTACTTGATACTAATACAACACACCTTTTCGCCTTTAATTTTCACTCAAAATTTCTCCCATTATGCACAAGAAGATATGGCGGACACCTTGTGCCCTATTTGGAAGAATGTAATCGCCCAGGGCCCAACCGCTGTTAGTTGCCATAAGTTACAATTAATTAGCATTTGGTGGTTTCAGAAAAAACTTTGAATTGAACTATGAACAGCTAGAACGTTGTTCGAACCTCTCTGCTGCCATTCCTCCTTCTACTACAACAGCAACAACAAGGAGGAGAAGGAGGAAGAAAAGCAGAAGGAGGAGGCAGAGAAGAGGAAGGAGAAGGAGAAGGAGTAGTAGGATGAGGAGGGTGGGGGTTAGGAGGAGAAGAAGAAAAAAGAGGAGGAGGAGCAGCAGAAGGAGGAGGAGGAACCGAAGAAGAAAAAGGAGGAGGAGGAGCAGAAGAAGAAGAGTAAGAGCTAATCCGCCCTGATAAAGTCAACCCACATAGGGGCGTTGCTAGGTTCTCAAGTTAAGTGGTAAGCGAGTGAACTAATAAAAAGGAAAAGGCAACACGTATCAAATAATTTTAAATTTATATAATGCATTTGGTTTTGTATTTAATTTCAATACGCAAAAAATACAGTTTTAAAACAATACCCATAAAAGTGGCATAAAACTTTACTACTAAGTATTTATGCAAATGGCAACTATTTACTCCTGTCCGACAAAGTAAATTTGGCAACTGCTCTGGAAGAGAACCTCCAGTCTGTAGTTAACTGGGGCAAGAAATGGTTTGTAGATTTTAACGCCTACAAAGCAAAACCGCTTTCGTTTAATCAATACAAAGAACTCTTTCTGCCTGCCATCAATATGGCTGATGCTAAACTCCAGGAGAGCAACACTACATCTTCTTGGGCTCACGTTTTTTTTTCCCTGACATGAAGCAGATCGACCATATCGAATCAACTGCTACGCCTACAGCTATGAAATTCGGTTCACTGTGTCGTACCAGAAAAGCTTTCGCGTCAAGATCCATCTTGCACATTTATAAATCTGGCATTCGTCTATGCATTGAAAACTCCTCTGGTCTGATGCACCTGTTGTATATCTCATGATTCTTGAATCTCGAAATTCAAACAAGCGTCCGTAATTTAATCGATCCGGACCTGGCATCTCGACTTCAATCAATCTTACTGACGTGACGTTGCCTCTTTCTGTCTTTCCTACAAATATTTTCATGGCAACTGCTCTGATGAGGCCTTATAGGATATGACTATAAGCAACTGAGGTTGATGTGTTTTTAAGCCCACTCATCAATCAACAGTTACTTTTTCTTAATGTTTTCTTTGTGATGAAAAACAAAAAGACACGATACGTAACACTGAGAGATACCACGACTATATGAATTTTAAGCGTGCCTCCATATTGGAAACTAGGTCTCAAGTTTTTAATGTTGAACTAGCTAGATGCAACTGCTGCTTCTATTCTAACAGTTTCTTTTCTCGCACTTCTCATCTGTGGAACGCCCTTGCTTCCATGCCATTTACAATCTTCAAAAAAAATTAAATGAAAGTTCAATCGCCATTTTCTGTCTTCCTGAACCCTGTTCCTTTATCATTCTTTCCTCAATAAAGTCTTCTCTTTCACTCCGTGTCCACATGTGTCCTGGTGGCATTGTAGTCTTGCTTGTGCTGAGAGAATTATAAAAAAAAATAAAATAGATGCGTCTTTTCAGCGGGTTTGTTTAAACTTTATAGCGAGGCGATACTTAGAAAACTAAAAATCCTAACAGGATATATTATCAGTGGGACACAATGTTAACCTGAGATATGCAAATGAGACGTGTTGATGGTAAACGCAGATAGAAAACCCTCAAGAAATCCCAAACCAGTTTATAAAGGAATGCAGAAAGAAAGGACTAAGCATTAAGAATGTAAGAACATTTTGAAACATAGCAATTAAGTTCAAATAACTCTTTAAAAAGTCAGTGATCGATTTTTACAGTATATCGATATTATGAATAGGACAACCACTTAAAATGATTAAAGTCGACATTTTTCTACTCTGAAAAAAAAATGGCGCCTTTAGAAAGGTTTAATGAATGCTAAACTACCAGGATGGCGTAGTGATCAATGGACGAACCACAGCCTCTCTCCTCCACCCCTGTCGGACGAAACTGATGTAATTAGCCGTCAGATGATCCTGGCATTTGATTTTTTTTTTTGCCCCGGGTAGTCGGTCTCTGTAGGTATTTCATTTATCCGGTGTTCGAGAACCTTTAGATTTCCACACAATTCGGGGCATGTGAAAAGACCAATCTGCACAGCCTCCAGAGGAGGGCATAAAATCCCCCACCAAAAGGGGTCACGTATAAGGTGGATGCTTGCAGACTAGAAGATGGATGATCAGTGTTTACCTATGGACTAAAAAACTCAAAAAACAAAACAAAACAAAAAAAACAAAACAAAACAAAACCAACCTCTTGCCATCAGGGGTGGTAGCACCTGTTAGGATCCCAGCTATGGGCAAACAATGAACACACACACACACACACACACACACACACACACACACACACACACAAAAAAAAAACTATGAAGGTATAAATATACGTTTTTACCGTAAAATGACCAATGATATATCTGTAGTTGAAGGCATGGAATTGTGTATAAAATATTTAGATTTCGGCATTAAATAACCCATAGTGGTGTTGACATGCCACTAAACAAAATCAACAAATCTTGTCAGTTTAAACTGACGTCTTTTTTCCGCCTATATTGAGACCATTTATCTTAAAGTGAGTTTTCTTTTTTTAAGATAGGAATTTGGACATTTCCCACATCATATCAGTAAAATTTAAGCTGATGTAATGGAATAACCAGTCACCCCCATGAATGATAACATTATAGGTAGTAAGTACCTATAAAGTCAAACGTCTACGAGAGACGACATAAGGAGTGAGAGCGAGACGACGCAAGCACGTTCGACTTTCCAATTAATGCCACCCTCTACTAGATTGACCTGTGTGTATAACTGTACCGTATTTCATATTGTACTTGTTGTGTACAATAAACCTTTCTTCTAGTATCCACCTAGTGTTATGTGTTTATTCCCTTAGCACAGAATATAACATAAGCAGACACCAGCAGGATATGACTATAAGCAACTGAGGTTGATTTGTTTTTAAGCCCACTCATCAATCAACAGTTACTTTTTCTTAATGTAACACTGGTTCCATCCTTCAAGCAAAAGTCTCCCATGAAATAAAAATAATGTTTTTTAAAGAAAGTAAAGACCAACGTACATCAGATTGTCTTTAAATTAAGTTGTGGCCGAAGAATTATCGTTAGACTTTTAAAAGCTAAGCTTAACTATTAATGCAATACTTAAATGCAGCGAACAATTTTGAGTTCTTCTGTAGTTTATTGTTGCCTATCTCATCTCCTCCCGACCTATTGTGATGAAGGCCCAATTAAGAGCCATCCGCAGGAGCTAACTTAAATGCCGGCCGATAGGGCGGCATTTAAGCTAGTATATATATATATATATATATATACTAACAGTAGAGCCCGGCGTTGCCCAGGGATGTAACAGTAAGAGATAGATCAAGTATCGACCATCATAAAGACTGAAAAATAAAATTGACAAAGATTATTGTTTAAGGTTGACGGACACGCATGTCTTAATTAGATTTATTTTTATTTTATTTTATTTTTTTACGAATTGGTCAAACCCAAACTCAAACAAAAACATTGTTTTCAATCTTTATGAGTCTATCGATTGAATAGAATTTTATTATAAACAATTGTCTTGTAAATGGAATTTTTAAAGCATTCTGAATGTAAAAATAAAGAAAAAAGTGTGCAAGACAATAAGAAACACTACCTGCCAAAAAAAAAAAAGTGAAGTTTTGTTGAAATCGGTTGAAAAATGTAGGAAATCCGATCCCATATATAAACGAACACACACACACACACACACACACACACACACACACACACACACACACACACACACCTAGGTTTTATAATAAGTGTAACTCGATAACTCGATATTAATAAGTATAACTCGATATGAGTTGTCCCCCTTTCATTAATGCCTCTTAATCGTGTTTTCAAATTGATTTCGTGCAAAAACAACTGTGTTTTTCCAATTTTTGGCGCTGTCAGAACCACCGCAAGGTAATTTTACGTAGTCCTGTGAAGTTTTGTTGAAATCGGTTGAAAAATGTAGGAAATCCGATCCAATATATAAACGTACAGACACACACACACACACACACACACACAAAATCTGCGTTTTATAATAAGTAAGATGTACTGACGAGAGGATTCGTACAGTGTTATGTTCTTGGTTCTTTTTTATTTCCAATTTTTCTTCGGACGTCAATTTGTTATATTACAAGTTGAGCCAACCGAGGTTTTTCAAAACGAGCATTACCATTTATATATATATTACTGAATCCTTTCGCCTGACTAAGTGCGCCGGATAAAATTTCCATATATATAGTCATTGGCTCAAATGTTAAAAGCATGTTTGGCTATATAAATATATGTTTGTAGGTTTACGATAAACTTTGCCCACAAACAAAAAACGGTCTAATCAACTTCTATTCCCACTACAACCATATATGTGTGTGTGTATGCGTGCGTATGAGTTCGTGTGCGTTCTAAATTTTCAAAATTACCTTCTTAATATGGGAAAATCTATTCCGAATAGCGCTGACAAAATCAATTTAATTTTTCCGTCCTAATTCAGAAATTAATTTTATTTTCGTTTAATTTATTTTGTTTATTCATTTGCTGAATTAACTATGATCCGCGCACAATTAAATAGAAAGAAAAAAAATTAATTAACTTTTGTTTGTTATCCTAAAAAGAGTGTTATTGTTTTAAACAACTTTGTTAATAGGATCTAAAGCCATTTCCTCAGGAATGTTGCTCAATTTCAAGAAATTCGCTGTTTGTCGCGTGCTTATAACATTTTTTTTTCGTATGAGGAAAGGCTTTAAATAATATTCACAAGTCAAGGTTGCAATGAATAAAATATTTAGACAACTTCAATGTATTCATTACATCAAGAACAGTTGAAGTAATAAGATATATATATATATATATATATATATATATATATATATATATATATATATATATACCCTTCTCAGCAACCAATAAAATTCTGAAATCTACCCAGCCTCTATATTAGAAAGAATTTAACAGAAGCCGTTTTACACACAAGGACTGACTAAAATTAACGATAAAAAAACAAAAAACAAATGAAAACTACAGATAAAGTTCATTTTCTTCAGAAAATCATTCATTCCTGTAGTTCGCTGCAATTAACAAGCAGGATTTTTTTCTCTCCCGATAATGGCCATGCTGGCCAAAATTAGTCGAGGAACCTAACTGAAATAATAAAACAAAAATATTAATATCAACTCAGTGTGTCAGTGTTGTAAATGGTTAAATAAATTACAAAACAAATGTTGCAGATATATCATATATTAAACTGTAAATACAACAGAAGAGTATTACATGACTAGTGAGTGTGTGTCGGTTGACCAAGCGTTCATTCTATTTGACTGTTTCCCAAGGCCTTAACATAGACTCTTTAGAAGTAAAACAACACAACAGTCTGATATTTTAAATTTTTAATATTTTTATTGTTCAAAACATAATATATCTATCTATCTATCTATCTATCTATCTATCTATCTATCTATCTATATATATATATATATATATATATTGGCATCCTTCGATTAGTACGCTACAATTTTTACGTACCAACATTCGATTAGTGCATGCATAATCCATAATTAGTACGGTAAAACATTCTTCAGTTTAACCATAGTAATTGAAAATTTATTTTTTCACGTTATCGATCGATCGATAAAGCCAATCAACCATGTATCTAGAACGCTATTACCAGCTGAAAGGGGTTACTAGCAAATAGAAAAGGAAGCCTTAGGAATAATTTTTGCGGTGACGAAATTTCATAGATTTATATATGAAAGGTACTTTTTGATGCAGACAGACCATCGTCCACTCCTTAATATCTTTGGATCAAAAAAGTGTCTGCCGACACATACTGGCAATAGACTGCAAAGATAGGGAATCATTCTCCTCAATTATAACTACAAAATGAAATTTCTCCCATCCACTAAAATCTGTCATGCAGACGGGTGGTCTAGAATGATACCTAAGTATGCTGAACCCCTGGAAGACACAGTCATTGCTGCCATAGGAACAGAGGTCGAAATAAAAAGTACCTTATGCAATACTGTCAGGGAGCTTTCTATAATAATGAATGAGATAATAGACAAAGCGTTCGATGATGAGTTCATAAAGGAAGTAAAGGACAAACTAAAAAGTAAAGACCAGAATATCTCAGAAGTTTACTCACTCTGTAATGACATACTAATGTACGAAGACAGAGTAGTCATCCCATCTACATTACAGAAAAGAACTTTAAAGGAATTTCATGTTGGCCACCCGGGAACTTCAAGAATGAAGAGTCTGATGAGGAGTTACTTCTACTGGACCAAAATGGACAAGGATATTGAAAACACTGTAAGATCGAGCAAAAGGTGTGCTTTGGCTGCTAAAGCACCCCCGATAAAATTCAATCTCTGGCCTAAAACCGACCGTCCGTGGTTGCAGATACACATTGATTTTGCTGGCCTACTTGATGGTTTTTACTACTTTGAGTTATCCCAAGTGGCCAGAAATATTGAAATGTAAGAAGCCGACCTCGGAGGTGACAGTAAAGGTTTTGCACGAGCTATTTTCTTGTTTCGGAGTTGTTGACTGTATCGTAACAGACAGTGCCACACAGTTCACATTCTGTGAATTTAAGGATTTTTGTCAGTCATTCTTGATCGAACATATTACCACGGTGCCATATCACCGAAGAAGTAATGTTCAAGCAGAGCGTCTTGTGGTCCCTTTCAAGAGAGCACCGAGGAAGGCGAGAGGTACTCTCACCGATACGGCTATACAACAGTTTTTGCAGGTCTGTCGTGTAAACCCTAATAGCAGTGCTCCATCTGCCAAGACGCCAGCGGAGGTCATATTTGCCAGGAAAATAAAATCGGCATTTGACAAATCCCTTCCGAATGAAACGAAAGCGGGAAATAGGAATAAAGTGCTTAAAAAGCGCTTTAAGATCAGTGAAAAGCTCTTTTTTTTTCGTGTATTTGCGAATGATAAAACTCACTGGAGATAGGAACAATAGACAGACAAATTGGTAACATGGTTCAGGGATCGAAGTTTATACACAAACGTCATGTAAACAAAATTAGAAAACGGTATGAAAGCGTAGTTGACAGGGATCCCATAGAAGGTGACACTATGGACGTCGTCTTTGACATGTTTGAGGTTCCAATAATGCAATCAATGACAGAGCTCAGAAGGCCCAAAAGGAAATTTACGGAACCTTTAGAAATTAACCCGAAAAGAAAAAGACATCGAACATCCTTCATTTCATACCATGTCTACAGAAAAAGGAAAAGAATGAGTAAAAAAAAAAACAAAAAAACATCTCCTCTCTTATGAACTTTGAATTACCAGAAAAGCACAATACGCATTGGATTATTGAAAATTATTAACATTAAAATTTATCATTAAACTAATCCGATTTTTCATTATTTATGAATAATGAATAGAGACCTTAATAAAAAGGAACTGTTGTTAACACGTAAAATGTTTGTTGCAGAACAAAAAAAAAATGTGAATCTAATTCCTGTATATATAGCTTTTTGTATCTCTCTATATTTCTGAGATGAGGTATTATGTACATTATTTACATTATTCGGACTATTGTCCTCATCTCTGTCGCCATATTTATTACAACGTTTCGGTCGTTGTACGCTCCGGCCTTCTTCAGGTGGTTGGAATATCGAATTGAACCCTTTATTTCGCTCACAGGGGTAGACTGTTCTAGTTCCACGTGCCATGTTTAATGGATATCAGTTATCTCCTGTTAATTTCCCTCTGAAAGTTCTCCACTGCCTTAACCGGGTATTGAACTCACACTCTTTTTGGGTCCTATCACTGTTAAGGCAGTGGAGAACGTTCAGAGGGAAATGAACAGGAGATAACTGATAACTGACATCCATTAGACATGGCACGTGGAACTAGAACAGTCTACCCCAGTGAGCGAAATAAAGTGTTCAGTTCGGCATTCCAACCACCTGAAGAAAGCCGGAGCGTACAACGACCGAAACGTTGTAATAAATATGGCGACAAAGATGAGGACAATAGTCCGAATAATGTAAATAATGTATATAGCTTTTTTCTCTGGTCTTTTTTCTCCCCCTCTGGTCATTTCCCTCTCCTTCTCACTTTCTGTCAGTTGTCTTTGCTCTCTCTTTCTCTGGTCTGTGTTCTCTCTGGTCATTTTCCCCACCCTTTCTCTGATCCGTTCCACTTCCCTCTCTCTGGTCTTTTCCCCTCCCTCTCTCTTTTCCTTTCTCCACCTTTGAAAATGAACAGCCCCAATGCCAAATTTCAAACCCCGAAGGATTGATTGTGCTTGACAAATGTTTAATTTGGTTGCGCTTTCAACCGGAAGCCTCCCTTACAAAAACATCTGCTTTAATCCAGTTTCGGGAGAAGACAACAGAAAAAAACGCGAGGCTAACCGGAAACCAACAATAATTGACGAATTTTTAAAAAATAAAAAAATATCTGGATTAAAACCTTGAACAATATGTTTGAAATGGTTATATTTATTTAAGAAAAACACTTTTGTTGATAAATTCATTTCGGTTATTTATTTTTTTAGTTATCCGAACATTTTTTCTCATCAGTGCCCTAAAGTGCCTGGATAATCGAGTGAATACTTCTAATACTCCTACCTAGCAAAAAAAAAAAAAAAAAAAAAGTCAATTTTCCAAGGGTAACGAAGATCTTAAAGCATATAGGGAGAAAAAGACGTTTAACGAGATTTTCACCATTAGTTCTGCTTTTCAAATAAAGTGTGGGGGAACACGTATATATATATATATATATATATATATAAATATATATATATATATAATATATAAATGAATATCCCATATATATATATATATATATATATATATATATAAATAATATACCTATCCCATATATATATATATATATATATATAAATATATATATATATATATATATATATATATATATATATAAATGAATATACCTATCTCACGTCCATAGCATGACACGGAGTTTCGTGCTGATACGCAATCTTCAGGTCCAGGATAATCACTGACTGTTAAGCGTTATGAAATTCACGTTCTCGTGGCGTCGATTTATTTGTCTGTTAAAACTTGTTCATATTATTATTGTTGGCTAAAATATTAGAATTAATTATTTATAATTTACAGTGTAACCCTGATATAAGAGAAACCCGGATATAAGATAGATTTTCTCTGGTCCCAAATTAGAGCCCATACTTACCTAAACAAAATAGACCAAACCCGGATATAAGAGACTTCTTCTCCGGTCCCGACAACTCTCTTACATCCGGGTTACACTGTATATCAAACAAAATCTTCAGTTCGAAAGACGGAAGAGTTTTTTAAAAAATTAATTTTAAAAATTGAAAAAAAAAAAAAAATTTACGTAAATTCGCTGTGTATCAAGCGGGAATATTCCCTTTTTGCTGTTGTTTTGTGTGTAGTAGTAATCCCTAATATTTTCTACTACACAAAAAAGACAATGGTTAAACATTGGAAAACATAAGGAAAAACTAATTCCTTTAAATAATGGAAATAACCACACTTCACATGATGAAAGTTTGCAAGACCCGAATAACGTGTAGTAAAAATATGAAAAATAAAGTATAACATATATTTAAAAAAATCCACATATAACCAAAAACGTTTGCGGCTTCTCTCTATATATATATATATATATATATATATATATATATATATATATATATACTCGTGGCCTGACAATTGCATATAGCATGAAACAGACTGTCGCCTCTAAGTGTTGACTTCTATTTCACTTTATATATATATATATATATATATATATATATATATATATATATATATATATATATATATATATATATATATATAATGTATGTATGTATACAGCAATTTGTAGTGTAGTACGAAGCTACCCATAGCGCAGCCTATTCTATGTTCAATTTCCTTATCTCGTATACTAAATTTATTGTAACTGATCCATACATCGAGGCAGGTCACCACAATGTGCTATAATGGTTAGCAAGTTTGTCTTGCTAGAACAATTACAACTGAGTAGTGAGTTCGGTTCTCACTGGGTGCCCCACACTTTCAGTCTCGTGCCACATCTAAGCTATGTTTCGTAAATCACGATAGGTTCTACGTAGTATTAAGAAACAGGACATATTTTTAGAAACAAAAAAGAATGCTGAACTGTTACGTAATATCAGTTCTTTAATAGTGCAATGACTGCAGTGCGGTCTCATCACAGATGAAGAAGAGGCTTGAGGCGACAGAAATATGGTCCTGCAGAAGGATGCTGAGAATGCCGTGGATTGAACATTTCCAATATTGTAAAAATATTGTTTATCAAATCCACTATTATCGCACTTTCCAGTATCAAGTTGTGTGTGTGTGTGGGGGGGACCCTCTAACATTTTTTATGTAATGGGTGGTCCGAAAGTCTTGTCACCCATACATAATATATATATATATATATATATTTATTTCAGATGGCTGACAGGAGCTCCTATAGTTTGGAAGAAACATAGGAGAGACAAAACTTTCGGACCACCCTTTAGTATAGAATGTCAAAATCTTATGTTATGAGAATACCATGGACTGAACATGTGAGCAAAGATGAAGTTTTTGAGAAAATTCAGATAAAATTTACACTTATACTTAATATCAGGAAGAGACAGTTGAAATTTCTAGGGCACAATGAGGAAAGAAAGCTTGGAAAATTTAACACTCGCAAGTCATATTGATGCAAGAGGGAGAGAGATAACAACGCATAACGTATCTTATGAACTTTTGTAAATCGTTAGCGGAACAGACATTAGGAGAGATAGCAAAAATACAAATATTGCTAAGAGTTACAAAAGACTAGAAGCTGTGGAGAAGCATGATCGTCCAGGTAATGAAGAAGAATAATAGTCACATCATATAGTGCAACATTGGATCCATCTAAGTTCAATAAGTGTCAAGATTGAAAACTTTTGTTTAATCTTATGGCAACCCAGTGGATAAAAGCGTTAATTGGATTCAGTGACTTGACCTAAAGGGTTGTGAGTTCAATACCTGGCTACTGCAGCGATGAACAAAAAAAAAAAAAAAAAAATTTGGAGAGTTGAGTTAAATCGGGAAGATGCATGGCACGTGGAACTAGAACAATATAAAGGGTTCAATTCGAAATCCCAATCACCCGAAGAAGGCCGAAGCGTACAACGGCCGAAATGTGAACATGACAATAATGATGAGGTCAATAGTCCGAACAATATCTCATCTCAGAAATATAGACAGCTATTAATCTTGACATGTTTCGGTAGATGAAATATGCCCACAGTTGTGATTGATAAAACTAGGCTGGTTTCTGCAGCTAGTCTTTCCGGAAATTTATCCTAGGTAGACATCAGCGGGTGTGATATCCGGCATGTGGGTTTCAACAGTAAAATCTAATTGCTGCTAAGAAAGTATAGAGTTACCGTTCTTGACTCGAGAAAAACGCGTAAGACAATTATTACGTTCCATTTTTTTTCTTCTCTTCCTTCAAAACGATGTTTATTTTGTCGTTTTCTTTTTCGCTTGAAAATGGAAACCCAAAGCAAGTAAGTATCAATTTTGTTTATCATTTGTTGATATGGTTAGGTTATTGGGTGTCAGACAACGAGAAGGGCGGGACAAGCTACGGTAATTTTGACCACAAAACTCGTTAGGCTAAAATAGTCTTTTTTTTTTTTTTTAAAGATATCCCGAAAAAATATTTAGATAAAAAAAAGAAAAAGACAAAAACAAACAACAAAGTAATATTAGCCGTTTCAGCATTTATTAACCGAGCAGCCAGTGCTAATGGCTGCTGAAATTTATAAATGTTTCCTATAAAAAGTATTTTTCATGAGAATAGGTTTCTCTGTGATTGCACTTTTCAATATTGATGGGAGTTTCCTTCCCAATTTTTTGTTTTAAGTAGTGTGGAATTTCAAACATCAAGTTTATCTTTGTCACTCAATAGCTTTATAAAATCTTGTTTCTTTCTCTCCTTTTTCATGTTATAAATTTCTTACGTCCTATGATATTAACCGTTTCCTTATAAGGAAACATTTAGCATTCATTGATCGAGCAGCTACTTTTCAAGTCGAGTAGCTGTTATCGCTATTTCTAGTATTGATGGGAATTTCCTTCCTAATTCTTTGTTTGAAGTAGTGTGGAACGTCAACATTTTGATTATGTCATTATTTTCTCTTTGAATTATATGTGATATGGTTATAGGACAATTGCCCCTTGGACAATTGCTCACTGGACAATTGCCTCCGTAAGACAACTGTTGTTATTAATTATGTAATTAGTAATTATTGTATTTGTGCATAGCCCACAATTTGCAATTTTAGTTGTATAATTATAGTGATATAAATATTATTATTGGATAATTATTATTGAATAACAAATAAAACATGAAAATTGTTATATTCCGTGCTAATAGGAATATATACTTGAAAAAACAAGGTGAATAAAATAAGTAAAGGTTTATTGTAAAAAACCAGTACAATAAAAATAAAGGTAACAGTTATGCACAAGATCGTCGCAAGTCAATCCAGTAGTGAGTGCTACTATTGGAAGGTTGGTAGTTCTTGCATAAGTCTGAGTTGTACTCAACAGATCCTAGCTAGTCGATATTTACAAGCCAAATTTAATGTGGAGTAATCCCAGCCCGTAAGATCGGACAAAAAAAAAACCGTAGACCCCGTATAAAACGGGATCGGGTAGCTGTTTCCCGAAACGAGATTCTGCCCTTCGATATAACCTCGTCTGGGGATCCTGTCTGCCCGGAGGCAGAGAGTTCAACCAGTACAGCTGGAAAAGATTCCAGCTAAAGTATCTAGCAACTGCCCCACGCAGTCACATGTGGCACAAGGCCGAGTTTAACATGGGTCATCCGAGCCCGTAGGCTCGGCCAAAATTTCTCCGTAGAAACGGGTTTGGGTCTGTATACCTCCCCGGATGAGACTCTGCCCTTCAGCATAGCCTCACCCGGGTTCCTCTCTATCGAAGACAGAGAGTTCGACAGCACAGCTGGAACACATTCCAGCTAATTTCTGTTGTCCGTTGACTTACAGATAGTAGCCTATAGTGTAGTCACTCATGGGGGTGACAGGTTATTCTATTACATAAAAAATAAACCCTAATTAGTTTTATTAGTATTTATCCCTCCGCCCCGCTAAGTTGTACTTTCTCTTAATTTTTTCTTAATGGGGGCAGTTGTCCGGGTGGCAATTGTCCGGAGGGGCACTTGTCCTATGGAGGAAATTGTCCGAGCGGCAACTGTCCTATGGGGGCAGTTGTTCCGAGGTCAATTGTCCGGAGGCAGTTGTTCCGGGAGCAGTTCTCCTGATACTATGCACTATGAGTTTTAGTTGTTGAAAGTTCTCAATTGATGTGGTGTCTGTTTTTGCTGCAATTCTTTGTTTGCGATTCTGTAGCGCCAGTTCACGAGATTCGAAGAAGGACGATGCTCTCTAAGAGCTACATGGTTCATTCACCCGAAGCCATATTTAATCATTGATCTTATCTGAAAGCGGTTCTATATCTGAACTGCTAGAAAAGCCCGATTTACACAGAACAATATCCAAGCCATCTGCAACCTTTACTGGGGACGCACATAGCAACGTGTCTTGCATCAAGCTCTGAAGGTCATTAGGGTGACATTCTGTATCATAACATGTTAATGTAGGTGGTTGCTGGGCGACCAAGTCATTTTGCTCCATGGCTAGGTGTCCAGAACAGTAGATCACTCGCGAGTTCTTGTTTTGTACGCCAATGGTGTCTTGGTCTCTGTGTTCGCGTAATGTAGATACTCATTTTCGTATAGAACTATCAGGGATCGTTCCACAGAGCTGTGATTTAGTTGGATGTTCCAGTATAGCTGTCAGCATCCGAGTGTAGGTTCCATCAAGTTTAGACTCAGTTCTGATAGGATTTTAGTTAATGTCCCTGCAGTCGCACCATGCATTAACATCGCCTTTACAGTGGCTCGAAAGAATCTCCGTTTGAGGTTGTCTGGTAGATCAAATTTCCAGATTATATCTGTTTTATTCAAGACGACCCAGCTTTTAGCTCTGCGAATGTTCACATCCTTTTCTCTAGAATTTATCTCGTTTCCTAGGCATTTAAAAAAGTCGACAAAATGGCGACATGAGGTTCAGCGAATTCGTGCCAGCTCCACATGACGATGATGATGATGACGATGATGATGACATTCATTTTAGTTGCTGCTGCTGTTGAAAGTTCCCAAGTGCTTTGGCTTGTGCTATCTGATCTTTGTTTGTTATTCTGTAGCACTAATCCACGAGCCCCCCCCCCAAGGTGCTTCATGAAGTCATTTGTAGGCATCGATCAGATAAAGCGACTGTATACAGTTGGCCGTTTAGATATTCTTGAACGAATTTGGTCCTACGCATGACATTCATCTGAGAGTCTTGGTTTCTGTTTTGGACGGATTTATCTTTAGTCCTATTTCTTGGAACAGTTGGCAGAAGATGTTGATTTTTGTTCAGGATCATTCTTAACCCAACTATGAATACCTATGTCATCAGCATAGCCCCCCTCCCTTCATCATCAGTATATTTTACCTTATTCGTTCGGGAATGGGTATGGAATGCTTAAAAGATCAGGGCCCATCTCTTCACAACTGAATAGGTGAATATAACATAGTCTAAGATGTGATTAAATAGATTGCAGCTCTCATTTTTAGCCTTGTCGCACTCCTCATTCCATCTAGGGGTCCTCGCCAGACATGTAAGATTTTGTGGACCGACAAAGTTCTACTAGATCGATACGTTCAGTGGATTCGGAGTTTGATAGGCACTTTCTAATGAGTAAAAAGATGATGCCTCTATGGATGTGGTTAAATGTTGTTGCGAGGTCAACATAGGAAGCATCTAATTTCCTATTAAAGCGGTATGCAGTTTCCTGGGGTTCTTTGATAACATATTATTACACCCCTTTCCCAGATCGAATACCAAAATGGGTTGCGAAGAGTTGACTTTCATAAATCGATAAGAACTGAGTTAATACTATTACCTTGTGCATTTTTCTGTAGATACTTTCGTGGTAATTGTTTGATTGCATATATTATATATATATATATATATATATATATATATATATATATATATTTGATTGGATTGATGTGAGTTTGTGACCCTGGGTTTCACGCTTTTGCGATCGTCAGACAAACTGATTAATTTTTTTTAAATTTTGGGTTTATGTAGATTGCGTGTATTAGTGTTATGATGGGAGTGGGGGGAATCGTCGTCGTGATGTCATCGTGCTAATGCAAACATAGATGCATGTCCGTACACCCTATGAGGTACGCAAACACACATACACACTTGCTCGTCCGCCGGGACTCATACAGATATAACCATATGTGGAGAGATTGAGATTTGACATATGTATGTATATGGGTGGTGTTGTGTCTATACATACACATTTGTATGTTTAAATTCAAAAATTGAAAGTCTAGCAAAAATTTCTCGTGAATGTATACATGTCAGCAATCAGAGCATTTTTCTATTTTTTCGCTGAATAACATTTCCTCGCATGCACGTATATACGTGTGGTGGGGGTTTGTGTAAAATTATGATAGGTAAAAATTGCTAATATTTTTATTTTTTATTTTTTAAAAAAGTTTATTTGTTATTATTTTAAAGCTGGTTATTTGCTTGTTTTTTTTAATGACTGTGTATATGTAACTGGTAGAAATTTCGGTTTGTAATCCTTATTGGTTATTTTTATGGTGGTATTAAATATGCTGGGGGGGGGTAGTTTACGTTAATAATTATAGCGGGTTTATATGATAATAGTAGATGTGATGTGGTAGTAATGTGTAAGAGGGTTGGTGACAATGATAATATAAGTGGCTAATAGTTATTGTAAATTGGTAGAAGTGATTAGTAATGGTGGTGGGAGAATAATAAAAAAAAATAAATGTAATTATTGTGGTGCTAGCTTGAACTAAATAGTGGTTGGTGGTGTTTATTTTATTTTGTTAGGTTGGTGCAAAATAATGACGTAATAATGTCGTTTTTGACGTTAAAAATACGTCAAAAACGACGTCCCGTCGTTTTTTGCACCAACCTATTTCATATATTTATTTATTTATTTTGGTATAAATCCTTGATTTATTGTCAATAGCCTGTCATCCATCACGATGTAGTGAAGACGATCAATGCTTTCCTGGCAGTTGCAGGACGTCCAGATCTTCGGCCATCTTCAAGATTTTCCCTCCCCTTACTAAATTCAGTTGCCCACTTTTGCACTGTTGATAAGGCTGGAGTATCATCCTCTAATGTAGCAACCATGTCAGTATGAATGTTCTTGAAGGATTAAACCTTTTTTCGGTTGGTACTTAATAACATTACGATGTCAAATTTTGTTCATTTTCAAGAGAAGTCGCTACTTGTTATATCTGATGTCTTCTTTGAAGGCTCTTCACTTTCCAGCCCACCACCGTACCTGGAAAGAAACAATGCAGTTGTTAATAAGAAGAGTTGAAATAAATGTATGCAAGATTTCACAGCTCTAGCATCACTCCTTCATAGTCAGCCTATGACATTTTCAGATCACCACCGTACCTGGAAAGAAACAATGCAGTTGTTAATAAGAAGAGTTGAAATAAATGTATGCAAGATTTCACAGCTCTAGCATCATTCCTTCATAGTCAGCCTATGACCTTTTCAGATCACCACCGTACCTGGAAAGAAACAATGCAGTTGTTAATAAGAAGAGTTGAAATAAATGTATGCAAGATTTCACAGCTCTAGCATCACTCCTTCATAGTCAGCCTATGACCTTTTCAGATCACCACCGTACCTGGAAAGAAACAATGCAGTTGTTAATAAGAAGAGTTGAAATAAATGTATGCAAGATTTCACAGCTCTAGCATCACTCCTTCATAGTCAGCCTATGACCTTTTCAGATCACCACCGTACCTGGAAAGAAACAATGCAGATATTAAGAAGAGTTGAAATAAATGTATGCAAGATTTCACGGCTCTAACATCACTCCTTCATAGTCAGCCTGTGGCTTTTCAGATCACCACCATGCCTGGGGAAAAAAACAATGCAGTTGTTAATAAGAAGAGTTGAAATAAATGTATGCAAAGATTTCACAGCTCTAACATCACTCCTTCATAGCCTCAGCCTGTACCTGGAAAGAAACAATTTTTAATAAGAAGAGTTTAAATAATATATGCAAGATCACCACCGTACCTGTCAGCCTAACCTTTTCAACAATGCAGTTGGAAAAAGAAACAATAATAAGAAGAGTTGAAATAAATGTATTTCACAGCTCTAAGATTTCATAGTCAGCTCTAACCATCACTCCTTCATAGTCAGCCTGACCTTTTCAGATCACCACCGTACCTGGAAAGAAAGAATGCAGTTGTTAAAAGAAGAGTTGAAAATGTACCTGAAATCAACATTTCACGGCTCTAACATCACTCCTTCATAGTCAGCCTATGACCTTTTCAGATCACCACCGTACCTGGAAAAAGAAACAATGCAGTTGTTAATAAGAAGAGTTGAAATAAATGTATGCAAGATTTCACAGCTCTAACATCACTCCCTTCATAGTCAGCCTATGACCTTTTCAGATCCTACCGTACCTGGAAAGAAACAATGCAGTTGTTAATAAGAAGAGTTGAAATAAATGCATGCAAGATTTCACGGCTCTAACATCACTCCTTCATAGTCAGCCTGTGGCTTTTTCAGATCACCGTACCTGGAAAAGAAACAATGCAGTTGTTAATAAGAAGAGTTGAAATAAATGCGTGCAAGATTTCACAGCTCTAGCATCACTCCTTCATAGTCAGCCTATGACCTTTTCAGATCACCACCGTACCTGGAAAGAAACAATGCAGTTGTTAATAAGAAGGTTGAAATAAATGTATGCAAGATTTCACAGCTCTAACATCACTCCTTCATAGTCAAAGCCCTGACCTTTTCAGATCAGATCACCACCGTACCTGGAAAGAAACAATGCAGTTGATAATAAGAAGAGTTGAAATAAATGTACAGCAAGATTTCACAGCTCTAGCATCACTCCTTCATAGTCAGCCTATGACCTTTTCAGATCACCACCACCGTACCTGGAAAGAAACAATGCAGTTGTTAATAAGAAGAGTTGAAATAAAATGCAAAGAGTTAAGATTTCACAGCTCTAGCATCACTCCTTCATAGTCAGCCTATGACCTTTTCAGATCACCACCATTACCTGGAAAGAAACAATGCAGTTGTTAATAAGAAGAGTTGAAATAAATGTATGCAAGATTTCACAGCTCTAACATCACTCCTTCATAGTCAGCCTATGACCTTTTCAGATCACCACCGTACCTGGAAAGAAACAATGCAGTTGTTAATAAGAAGAGTTGAAATAAATGTATGCAAGATTTCACAGCTCTAACATCACTCCTTCATAGTCAGCCTATGACCTTTTCCAGATCACCACCGTACCTGGAAAGAAACAATGCAGTTGTTAATAAGAAGAGTTGAAATAAATGTATGCAAGATTTCACAGCTCTAGCATCACTCCTTCATAGTCAGCCTATGAAGAGTTGAAATAAATGTATGCCTAGCATTCCTCAGATCCTTTCCAGCCCACCACCGTACCTGGAAACAAATGCGGTTGTTATGAAATAAATGTTTGCAGATTTCACAGTTAATCACTCCTTCATAGTCAGCCTATGACCTTTTTCAGAAATAAATGCAGTTGTTAATGAAGAGTTGAAATAAATGATTTCACAGCTCTAGCATCACTCCTTCATAGTCAGCCTATGACCTTTTCAGATCACCACCGTACCTGGAAAAAGAAACAATGCAGTTGTTTAATAAGAAGAGTTGAAATAAATGTATGCAAGATTTCACAGCTCTAACATCACTCCTTCATAGTCAGCCTGTGAACCTTTTTTCAGATCACCACCGTACCTGGAAAGAAACAATGCAGTTGTTAATAAGAGTTGAAATAAATGTATGCAAGATTTCACAGCTCTAGCATCACTCCTTCATAGTCAGCCTGTGACTTTTCAGATCCACCACCGTACCTGGAAAGAAACAATGCAGTTGTTAATAAGAAGAGTTGAAATAAATGTATGCAAGATTTCACAGCTCTAACATCACTCCTTCATAATTCAGCCTGTGGCTTTTCAGATCACCACCGTACCTGGAAAAAGAAACAATGCAGTTGTTAATAAGAAGAGTTGAAATAAATGTATGCAAGATTTCACAGCTCTAACATCACTCCTTCATAGTCAGCCTGTGACCTTTTCAATGTACCTGGAAAGAAACAATGCAGTTGTTAATAAGAAGAGTTGAAATAAATGTATGCAAGATTTCCTCATCACTCCTTCACAGCCATGACCTTTTCAGATACCTGGGAAAGAAACAATGCAGTTGTTAATAAGAAGAGTTGAAATAAATGTATGCAAGATTTCACAGCTCTAGCATCACTCCTTCATAGTCAGCCTGTGTTTTCAAAGAAAAGAAACATAGTCAGCCTAAGATTTCAGACCTTTCAGAGATCACCACCGTACCTGGAAAGAAACAATGCAGTTGTTAATAAGAAGAAATGTATGAAATTTCAAATGCATCACTCCCTTCATAGTCAAGATTTCAGCCCAGCTCTAGCATCACTCCTTCATAGTCAGCCTATGACCTTTCAGATCACCACCGTACCTGGAAAGAAACAATGCAGTTGTTAATAAGAAGAGTTGGAAATAAATGCATGCAAGATTTCACAGCTCTAACATCACTCCTTCATAGTCAGCCTGTGGCTTTTCAGATTACCACCGTACCTGGAAAGAAACAATGCAGTTGTTAATAAGAAGAGTTGAAATAAATGCATGCAAGATTTCACGGCTCTAACATCACTCCTTCATAGTCAGCCTGTGGCTTTTCAGATCACCACCGTACCTGGAAAGAAACAATGCAGTTGTTAATAAGAAGAGTTGAAATAAATGTATGCAAGATTTCACAGCTCTAGCATCACTCCTTCATAGTCAGCCTATGACCTTTTCAGATCACCACCGTACCTGGAAAGAAACAATGCAGTTGTTAATAAGAAGAGTTGAAATAAATGTATGCAAGATTTCACAGCTCTAACATCACTCCTTCATAGTCAGCCTATGACCTTTTCAGATCACCACCATTACCTGGAAAGAAACAATGCAGTTGTTAATAAGAAGAGTTGAAATAAATGTATGCAAGATTTCACAGCTCTAGCATCACTCCTTCATAGTCAGCCTATGACCTTTCAGATCACCACCGTACCTGGAAAGAAACAATGCAGTTGAAGAGTTAATAAGAAGAGTTGAAATAAATGTATGCAAGATTTCACAGCTCTAACATCACTCCTTCATAGTCAGCCTATGACCTTTTCAGATCACCACCGTACCTGGAAAGAAACAATGCAGTTGTTAATAAGAAGAGTTGAAATAAATGTATGCAAGATTTCACAGCTCTAGCATCACTCCTTCATAGTCAGCCTATGACCTTTCAGATCCCACCGTACCTGGAAAGAAACAATGCAGTTGTTAAGAAGAGTTGAAATAAATGTATGCAAGATTTCACAGCTCTAACATCACTCCTTCATAGTCAGCCTATGACCTTTTCAGATCACCACCGTACCTGGGGAAAGAAACAATGCAGTTGTTAATAAGAAGAGTTGAAAATAAATGTATGCAAGATTTCACAGCTCTAGCATCACTCCTTCATAGTCAGCCTATGACCTTTTCAGATCACCACCGTACCTGGAAAGAAACAATGCAGTTGTTAATAAGAAGAGTTGAAATAAATGTATGCAAGATTTCACAGCTCTAGCATCACTCCTTCATAGTCAGCCTATGACCTTTCCAGCACACCACCGTACCTGGAAAGAAACAATGCAGTTGTTAATAAGAAGAGTTGAAATAAATGTATGCAAGATTTCACAGCTCTAGCATCACTCCTTCATAGTCAGCCTATGACCTTTCCAGCCCACCACCGTACCTGGAAAGAAACAATGCAGTTGTTAATAAGAAGAGTTGAAATAAATGTATGCAAGATTTCACAGCTCTAACATCATTCCTTCATAGTCAGCCTATGATCCTTTCATAGTCAGCCTATGACCCACCACCGTACCTGGAAAGAAACAATGCAGTTGTTAATAAGAAGAGTTGAAATAAATGTATGCAAGATTTCACAGCTTCTAACATCACTCCTTCATAGTCAGCCTATGACCTTTTCAGATCACCACCGTACCTGGAAAGAAACAATGCAGTTATTAATAAGAAGAGTTGAAATAAATGTATGCAAGATTTCACAGCTCTAACATCATTCCTTCATAGTCAGCCTATGACCTGAACTTTTCAGCATCACCACCGTACCTCCCTTCATGAAAGAAACAATGCAGTTGTTAATAAGAAGAGTTGAAATAAATGTATGCAAGATTTCACAGCTCTAACATCACTCCTTCATAGTCAGCCTATGACCTTTTCAGATCACCACCGTACCTGGAAAGAAACAATGCAGTTGTTAATAAGAAGAGTTGAAATAAATGTATGCAAGATTTCACAGCTCTAACATCACTCCTTCATAGTCAGCCTATGACCTTTTCAGATCACCACCGTACCTGGAAAGAAACAATGCAGTTGTTAATAAGAAGAGTTGAAATAAATGTATGCAAGATTTCACAGCTCTAACATCACTCCTTCATAGTCAGCCTATGACCTTTTCAGATCACCACCGTACCTGGAAAGAAACAATGCAGTTGTTAATAAGAAGAGTTGAAATAAATGTATGCAAGATTTCACAGCTCTAAACATCACTCCTTCATAGTCAGCCTATGACCTTTTCCGATCACCACCGTACCTGGAAAGAAACAATACAGTTAGATCAATTAATAAGAAGAGTTGAAATCAAATGGATGCAAATAAGAAGATTTCAAATGTGCAAGATTTCACAGCTCTAACATCACTCCTTCATAGTCAGCCTATGACCTTTTTCAGCACACCACCGTACCTGGAAAGAAACAATGCAGTTCTTAATAAGAAGAGTTTTCAGAAATAAATGTATTGCAATGAAGATTTCACAGCTTTCACGGCTCTAGCATCACTCCTTCATAGTCAGCCTATGACCTTTTCAGATCACCACCGTACCTGGAAAGAAACAATGCAGATATTAAGAAGAGTTGAAATAAATGTATGCAAGATTTCACAGCTCTAACATCACTCCTTCATAGTCAGCCTATGACCTTTTCAGATCACCACCGTACCTGGAAAGAAACAATGCAGTTGTTAATAAGAAGAGTTGAAATAAATGTATGCAAGATTTCACAGCTCTAGCATCACTCCTTCATAGTCAGCCTATGACCTTTTCAGCATCACCACCGTACCTGGAAAGAAACAATGCAGTTGTTAATAAGAAGAGTTGAAATAAATGTATGCAAGATTTCACAGCTCTAACATCACTCCTTCATAGTCAGCCTATGACCTTTTCAGATCATCACCGTACCTGGAAAGAAACAATGCAGTTGTTAATAAGAAGAAAATAAATGTATGCAAAATTTCACAAATCAATAGTCAGTATGACCTTTTCAAGATTTTGTTAATACAGCAAATTTCTCTAACATCACTCCTTCATAGTCAGCCTATGAACTTTTCAGATCACCACCGTACCTGGAAAGAAACAATGCAGTTGTTAATAAGAAGAGTTGAAATAAATGTATGCAAGATTTCACAGCTCTAACATCATTCCTTCATAGTCAGCCTATGACCTTTTCAGATCAGTACCAATGCCACCGTCTAACATCCTGGAAAGAAACAATGCAGTTGTTAATAAGAAGAGTTGAAATAAATGTATGCAAGATTTCACAGCTCTAACATCATTCCTTCATAGTCAGCCTGACCTTTTCCAGCGCACCACCGTACCTGGAAAGAAACAATGCAGTTGTTAAGAAGAAAATAAATGTATGCAAGATTTTTCAGCTCTAACATCACTCCTTCATAGTCAGCCTATGACCTTTTCAGATCACCACCATACCTGGAAAGGAAACAATGCAGTTATTAATAAGAAGAGTTGAAATAAATGTATGCAAGATTTCACAGCTCTAACATCATTCCTTCATAGTCAGCCTATGAACTTTCAGATCACCACCGTACCTGGAAAAGAAACAATGCAGTTCTTAATAAGAAGAGTTGAAATAAATGTATGCAAGATTTCACAGCTCTAACATCACTCCTTCATAGTCAGCCTATGAACTTTTTCAGCCCACCACCGTACCTGGAAAGGAACAATGCAGTTGTTAATAAGAAGAGTTGAAATAAATGTATGCAAGATTTCACAGCTCTAACATCATTCCTTCATTGTCCTGGAAGAGCCTATGAACTTTAAATGTATGCAGCCCTCTACATCTTTTCATAGTCACCTGGAAACCATTACCTGGAAATGCAGTTCTTAATAAGAAGAGTTGAAATAAATGTATGCAAGATTTCACAGCTCTAACATCATTCCTTCATAGTCAGCCTATGAACTTTTTCAGCCCCACCACCGTACCTGGAAAGGAACAATGCAGTTCTTAATAAGAAGAGTTGAAATGAATGTATGCAAGATTTCACAGCTCTAACATCACTCCCTTCATAGTCATGAACTTTTCAGCATCACCCCGTTGGAAAGAAACAATGCAGTTGTTAATAAGAAGAGTTGAAATAAATGTATGCAAGATTTCACAGCTCTAACATCACTCCTTCATAGTCAGCCTATGACATTTTCAGATCACCACTTCGTACCTGGAAAGGAACAATGCAGTTCTTAATAAGAAGAGTTGAAATGAATGTATGCAAGATTTCACAGCTCTAACATCATTCCTTCATAGTCAGCCTATGAACTTTTCAGATCACTTTGTACCTGGAAAGGAACAATACAGTTCTTAATAAGAAGAGTTGAAATGAATGTATGCAAGATTTCACAGCTCTAACATCATTCCTTCATTGTCAGCCTATGAACTTTTCAGCACATCTTCGTACCTGGAAAGAAACAATGCAGTTCTTAATAAGAAGAGTTGAAATAAATGTATGCAAGATTTCACAGCTCTAACATCATTCCTTCATTGTCAGCCTATGAACTTTTCAGCACATCTTTGTACCTGGAAAGAAACAATGCAGTTCTTAATAAGAAGAGTTGAAATGAATGTATGCAAGATTTCACAGCTCTAACATGATTCCTTCATAGTCAGCCTATGAACTTTTCAGCACATCTTTGTACCTGGAAAGGAACAATACAGTTCTTAATAAGAAGAGTTGAAATGAATGTATGCAAGATTTCACAGCTCTAACATCATTCCTTCATTGTCAGCCTATGAACTTTTCAGCACATCTTCGTACCTGGAAAGGAACAATGCAGTTCTTAATAAGAAGAGTTGAAATGAATGTATGCAAGATTTCACAGCTCTAACATCATTCCTTCATTGTTCAGCCTATGAACTTTTTCAGCACATCTTTGTACCTGGAAAGGAACAATGCAGTTCTTAATAAGAAGAGTTGAAATGAATGTATGCAAGATTTCACAGCTCTAACATCATTCCTTCATTGTCAGCCTATGAACTTTTCAGATCATCTTTGTACCTGGAAAGAAACAATGCAGTTCTTAATAAGAAGAGTTGAAATGAATGTATGCAAGATTTCACAGCTCTAACATCATTCCTTCATTGTCAGCCTATGAACTTTTCAGCCCATCTTCGTACCTGGAAAGAAACAATACAGTTCTTAATAAGAAGAGTTGAAATGAATGTATGCAAGATTTCACAGCTCTAACATCATTCCTTCATAGTCAGCCTATGAACTTTTTTCAGATCACCTGAAAGGAACAATGAAAGAAAATAAGAAGAGTTGAAATGAATGTATGCAAGATTTCACAGCTCTAATATCATTCCTTCATAGTCAGCCTATGAACTTTTCAGATCACCACCGTACCTGGAAAGGAAACAATACAGTTCTTAATAAGAAGAGTTGAAATAAATGTATGCAAGATTTCACAGCTCTAACATCATTCCTTCATAGTCAGCCTATGAACTTTTCAGCACATCTTTGTACCTGAAAGAAACAATGCAGTTCTTAATAAGAAAAGTTGAAATGAATGTATGCAAGATTTCACAGCTCTAACATCATTCCTTCATTGTCAGCCTATGAACTTTTCAGCACATCTTTGTACCTGGAAAGGAACAATACAGTTCTTAATAAGAAGAGTTGAAATGAATGTATGCAAGATTTCACAGCTCTAACATCATTCCTTCATTGTCAGCCTATGAACTTTTCAAGATTGTACCTGGAAAGCCTAAGAATGCAGTTCTTAATAAGAAGAGTTGAAATTCATGTGGCAAGATTTCACAGCTCTAACATCATCCTTCATAGTCAGCCTATGAACTTTTTCATGCAAGACCACCGTACCTGGAAAGGAACAATCAGTTGTTAATAAGAAGAGTTGAAATAAATGTATGCAAGATTTCACAGCTCTAACATCATTCCTTCATTGTCAGCCTATGAACTTTTCAGCACATCTTTGTACCTGGAAAGGAACAATACAGTTCTTAATAAGAAGAGTTGAAATGAATGTATGCAAGATTTCACAGCTCTAACATCATTCCTTCATTGTCAGCCTATGAACTTTTCAGCACATCTTCGTACCTAGAAAGGAACAATGCAGTTCTTAATAAGAAGAGTTGAAATGAATGTATGCAAGATTTCACAGCTCTAACATCATTCCTTCATTGTCAGCCTATGAACTTTTCAGCACATCTTGTACCTGGAAAGAAACAATGCAGTTCTTAATAAGAAGAGTTGAAATAAATGTATGCAAGATTTCACAGCTCTAACATCATTCCTTCATTGTCAGCCTATGAACTTTTCAGCACATCTTCGTACCTGGAAAGGAACAATGCAGTTCTTAATAAGAAGAGTTGAAATAAATGTATGCAAGATTTCACAGCTCTAACATCATTCCTTCATAGTCAGCCTATGAACTTTTCAGATTTCATCTTCATCACCTGGAAAGGAAACAATGCAGTTCTTAATAAGAAGAGTTGAAATGAATGTATGCAAGATTTAACAGCTCTAACATCATTCCTTCATAGTCAGCCTATGAACTTTTCAGCACATCTTTGTACCTGGAAAGGAACAATACAGTTCTTAATAAGAAGAGTTGAAATAAATGTATGCAAGATTTCACAGCTCTAACATCATTCCTTCATAGTCAGCCTATGAACTTTTCAGATCATCTTCGTACCTGGAAAGGAACAATGCAGTTCTTAATAAGAAGAGTTGAAATGAATGTATGCAAGATTTAACAGCTCTAACATCATTCCTTCATTGTCAGCCTATGAACTTTTCAGCATTCTGGTACCTGGAAAGGAACAATGCAGTTCTTAATAAGAAGAGTTGAAATGAATGTATGCAAGATTTCACAGCTCTAACATCATTCCCTTCATTGTCAGCCTATGAACTTTTCAGAAAATGTATGCATTTCTTAACATACCTGGAAAGGAACAATGCAGTTCTTAATAAGAAGAGTTGAAATGAATGTATGCAAGATTTCACAGCTCTAACATCATTCCTTCATTGTCAGCCTATGAACTTTTCAGCATCATCCACCGTACCTGGAAAGGAACAATGCAGTTCTTAATAAGAAGAGTTGAAAATGTATGCAAATTTCACAGCTCTAACATCATTCCTTCATGCAAGATTTTCACAGCTACCTGGAACATGCATTCCTTCATAAGAAGTCAATGTATGATTTTCTAGCATGATCCTTCATAGTCAGCCTATGAACCTTTTCAGCACACCTTTTGGAAAGGAACAATACAGTTCTTAATAAGAAGAGTTGAAATAAATGTATGCAAGATTTCACAGCTCTAACATGATTCCTTCATAGTCAGCCTATGAACTGCAAGATTTCACAGCTTTCAGCACATCTTTGTACCTGGAAAGGAACAATGCAGTTCTTAATAAGAAGAGTTGAAATGAATGTATGCAAGATTTCACAGCTCTAACATGATTCCTTCATAGTCAGCCCGTATGAACTTTTCAGCAATGTATGCATCTTTCGTACCTGGAAAGGAACAATGCAGTTCTTAATAAGAAGAGTTGAAATTAATGTATGCAAGATTTCACAGCTCTAACATCATTCCTTCATTGTCAGCCTATGAACTTTTCAGCCCATCTTTTACCTGGAAAGGAACAATGCAGTTCTTAATAAGAAGAGATTGAAATAAATGTATGCAGATTTTCCAGCTCTAACATCATTCCTTCATAGTCAGCCTATGAACTTTTCAGCCCACCACCGTACCTGGAAAGGAACAATGCAGTTCTTAATAAGAAGAGTTGAAATAAATGTATGCAAGATTTCACAGCTCTAACATGATTCCTTCATAGTCAGCCTATGAACTTTTCAGCACACCTTCGTACCTGGAAAGGAACAATGCAGTTCTTAATAAGAAGAGTTGAAATTAATGTATGCAAGATTTCACAGCTCTAACATGATTCCTTCATTTCAGTCAGCCAATGAACCGAATCTTTGTACTGGAAAACAATTTTTAATAAGAAGAGTTAAAATAAATGAAAGGAACAATGCAGTTCTTAATAAGAAAAAGAAACAATGCAGTTGTTAATAAGAATGTATGCAAGATTTAACAGCTCTAACATGATTCCTTCATAGTCAGCCTATGAACTTTTCAGCCCACCTTCGTACCTGGAAAGGAACAATGCAGTTCTTAATAAGAAGAGTTGAAATGAATGTATGCAAGATTTCACAGCTCTAACATCATTCCTTCATTGTCAGCCTATGAACTTTTCAGAACATCTTCGTACCTGGAAAGGAACAATGCAGTTCTTAATAAGAAGAGTTGAAATGAATGTATGCAAGATTTAACAGCTCTAACATGATTCCTTCATAGTCAGCCTATGAACTTTTCAGCACATCTTTGTACCTGGAAAGGAACAATACAGTTCTTAATAAGAAGAGTTGAAATGAATGTATGCAAGATTTCACAGCTCTAACATGATTCCTTCATAGTCAGCCTATGAACTTTTCAGCCCATTTCGTACCTGGAAAGGAACAATACAGTTCTTAATAAGAAGAGTTGAAATGAATGTATGCAAGATTTTACAGCTCTAACATGATTCCTTCATAGTCAGCCTATGAACTTTTCAGCCCACCTTCGTACCTGGAAAGGAACAATGCAGTTCTTAATAAGAAGAGTTGAAATTAATGTATGCAAGATTTCACAGCTCTAACATGATTCCTTCATAGTCAGCCTATGAACTTTTCAGCACATCTTCTAACATGGAAAAGGAACAATGCAGTTCTTAAGAAGAACTTTTTCACAGCTCTAACATGATTCCTTCATAGTCAGCCTATGAAAAGCCCACAATGTACCTGGAAAGGAACAAGCAGTTGAAATAAGAAGAGTTGAAATGTATGCAAGATTTCACAGCTCTAACATGATTCCTTCATAGTCAGCCTATGAACTTTTCAGCCCATCTTCGTACCTGGAAAGGAACAATGCAGTTCTTAATAAGAAGAGTTGAAATGAATGTATGCAAGATTTTCACAGCTCTAACATTTCAGATCTTCATTGTCAGCCTATGAACTTTTCAGCCCATCTTCGTAGTCACCTGGAAAGGAACAATGCAGTTCTTAATAAGAAGAGTTGAAATTAATGTATGCAAGATTTAACAGCTCTAACATGATTCCTTCATAGTCAGCCTATGAACTTTTCAGCACATCTTCGTATGTGGAAAGGAACAATGCAGTTCTTAATAAGAAGAGTTGAAATTAATGTATGCAAGATTTAACAGCTCTAACATGATTCCTTCATAGTCAGCCTATGAACTTTTCAGCCCATCTTCGTACCTGGAAAGGAACAATGCAGTTCTTAATAAGAAGAGTTGAAATGAATGTATGCAAGATTTCACAGCTCTAACATGATTCCTTCATAGTCAGCCTATGAACTTTTCAGCACATCTTCGTACCTGGAAAGGAACAATGCAGTTCTTAATAAGAAGAGTTGAAATGAATGTATGCAAGATTTCACAGCTCTAACATCATTCCTTCATAGTCAGCCTATGAACTTTTCAGCACATCTTTGTACCTGGAAAGGAACAATACAGTTCTTAATAAGAAGAGTTGAAATGAATGTATGCAAGATTTCACAGCTCTAACATGATTCCTTCATAGTCAGCCTATGAACTTTTCAGCACATCTTTGTACCTGGAAAGGAACAATACAGTTCTTAATAAGAAGAGTTGAAATTAATGTATGCAAGATTTTTCACAGCTCTAACATGATTCCTTCATAGTCAGCCTATGAACTTTTCAGCCCATCTTCGTACCTGGAAAGGAAAATAATGCAGTTCTTAATAAGAAGAGTTGAAATGAATGTATGCAAGATTTCACAGCTCTAACATCATTCCTTCATTGTCAGCCTATGAACTTTTCAGAACATCTTCGTACCTAGAAAGGAACAATGCAGTTCTTAATAAGAAGAGTTGAAATTAATGTATGCAAGATTTAACAGCTCTAACATGATTCCTTCATAGTCAGCCTATGAACTTTTCAGAACACACTTGTACCTGGAAAGAAACAATAGAGTTCTTAATAAGAAGAGTTGAAATTAATGTATGCAAGATTTAACAGCTCTAACATGATTCCTTCATAGTCAGCCTATGAACTTTTCAGCCCATCTTCGTACCTGGAAAGGAACAATGCAGTTCTTAATAAGAAGAGTTGAAATTTAAATGTATGCAAGATTTAACAGCTCTAACATGATTCCTTCATAGTCAGCCTATGAACTTTTCAGCCCATCTTCGTACCTGGAAAGGAACAATGCAGTTCTTAATAAGAAGAGTTGAAATTAATGTATGCAAGATTTCACAGCTCTAACATGATTCCTTCATTGTCAGCCTATGAACTTTTCAGCCCATCTTTGTACCTGGAAAGGAAACAATGCAGTTCTTAATAAGAAGAGTTGAAATGAATGTATGCAAGATTTCACAGCTCTAACATCATTCCTTCATTGTCAGCCTATGAACTTTTCAGCCCATCTTCGTACCTGGAAAGGAACAATACAGTTCTTAATAAGAAGAGTTGAAATGAATGTATGCAAGATTTCACAGCTCTAACATGATTCCTTCATAGTCAGCCTATGAACTTTTCAGCCCATCTTCGTACCTGGAAAGGAACAATGCAGTTCTTAATAAGAAGAGTTGAAATTAAATGTATGCAAGATTTCACAGCTCTAACATGATTCCTTCATAGTCAGCCTATGAACTTTTCAGCACATCTTCGTACCTGGAAAGGAACAATACAGTTCTTAATAAGAAGAGTTGAAATGAATGTATGCAAGATTTAACAGCTCTAACATGAATTCCTTCATAGTCAGCCTATGAACTTTTCAGCCCATGAACTTTTTCGTACCTGGAAAGGAACAATGCAGTTCTTAATAAGAAGAGTTGAAATAAATGTATGCAAGATTTCACAGCTCTAACATCATTCCTTCATTGTCAGCCTATGAACTTTTCAGAACATCTTCGTACCTAGAAAGGAACAATGCAGTTCTTAATAAGAAGAGTTGAAATGAATGTATGCAAGATTTAACAGCTCTAACATGATTCCTTCATAGTCAGCCTATGAACTTTTCAGCACATCTTCGTACCTGGAAAGGAACAATGCAGTTCTTAATAAGAAGAGTTGAAATTAATGTATGCAAGATTTAACAGCTCTAACATGATTCCTTCATAGTCAGCCTATGAACTTTTCAGCCCATCTTCGTACCTGGAAAGTAACAATGCAGTTCTTAATAAGAAGAGTTGAAATTAATGTATGCAAGATTTAACAGCTCTAACATCATTCCTTCATTGTCAGCCTATGAACTTTTCAGCCCATCTTTCGTACCTGGAAAGGAACAATGCAGTTCTTAATAAGAAGAGTTGAAATGAATGTATGCAAGATTTAACAGCTCTAACATCATTCCTTCATAGTCAGCCTATGAACTTTTAAGCCCATCTTCGTACCTGGAAAGGAACAATGCAGTTCTTAATAAGAAGAGTTGAAATTAATGTATGCAAGATTTAACAGCTCTAACATGATTCCTTCATTGTCAGCCTATGAACTTTTCAGCCCACCTTCGTACCTGGAAAGAATCAATGCAGTTCTTAATAAGAAGAGTTGAAATTAATGTATGCAAGATTTCACAGCTCTAACATGATTCCTTCATAGTCAGCCTATGAACTTTTCAGCCCTCCTTCGTACCTGGAAAGTAACAATGCAGTTCTTAATAAGAAGAGTTGAAATTAATGTATGCAAGATTTAACAGCTCTAACATGATTCCTTCATAGTCAGCCTATGAACTTTTCAGCCCATCTTCGTACCTGGAAAGGAACAATGCAGTTCTTAATAAGAAGAGTTGCAATTTAAATCTAACATGATTCCTTCATAGTCAAGATTTGGAAAGGAACAATGCAGTTCTTAATAACATGATTCCTTCATAGTCAGCCTATGAACTTTTCAGCCCATCTTCGTACCTGGAAAGGAACAATGCAGTTCTTAATAAGAAGAGTTGAAATTAATGTATGCAAGATTTCACAGCTCTAACATCATTCCTTCATAGTCAGCCTATGAACTTTTCAGCCCATCTTCGTACCTGGAAAGGAACAATACAGTTCTTAATAAGAAGAAGAAATAAATGTATGCAAGATTTAACAGCTCTAACATGATTCCTTCATAGTCAGCCTATGAACTTTTCAGCCCATCTTTCATTTCAGTACCTGGAAAGGAACAATGCAGTTCTTAATAAGAAGAGTTGAAATGAATGTATGCAAGATTTACAGCTCTAACATGATTCCTTCATAGTCAGCCTCATGAACTTTTCAGTCAGAAAGGAACAATGCAGTTCTTAATAAGAAGAGTTGAAATTTATGTATGCAAGATTTAATAGCTCTAACATGATTCCTTCATAGTCAGCCTATGAACTTTTTAACAGCTCACCTTCGTACCTGGAAAGAAACAATGCAGTTCTTAATAAGAAGAGTTGAAATTAATGTATGCAAGATTTAACAGCTCTAACATGATTCCTTCATAGTCAGCCTATGAACTTTTCAGCCCATCTTCGTACCTGGAAAGGAACAATGCAGTTCTTAATAAGAAGAGTTGAAATGAATGTATGCAAGATTTAACAGCTCTAACATGATTCCTTCATAGTCAGCCTATGAACTTTTCAGCACATCTTCGTACCTGGAAAGGAACAATGCAGTTCTTAATAAGAAGAGTTGAAATGAATGTATGCAAGATTTCACAGCTCTAACATGATTCCTTCATAGTCAGCCTATGAACTTTTCAGCCCACCTTTGTACCTGGAAAGAACAATTTCAGCCCATCTTCGTACCTGGAAAGGAACAATGCAGTTCTTAATAAGAAGAGTTGAAATTAATGAAGATTTAACAGCTCAACATTTTCCTTCATTGTCAGCCTAAACTTTTCAGCCCATCTTCGTACCTGGAAAGGAACAATGCATTCTTTCAAGAAGAGTTGAAATTAATGTATGCAAGATTTAACAGCTCTAACATGATTCCTTCATAGTCAGCCTATGAACTTTTCAGCCCATCTTTCGTACCTGGAAAGGAACAATGCAGTTCTTAATAAGAAGAGTTGAAATTAATGTATGCAAGATTTCACAGCTCTAACATGATTCCTTCATAGTCAGCCTATGAACTTTTCAGCCCATCTTCGTACCTGGAAAGGAACAATGCAGTTCTTAATAAGAAGAGTTGAAATTAATGTATGCAAGATTTCACAGCTCTAACATGATTCCTTCATAGTCAGCCTATGAACTTTTCAGCCCATCTTCGTACCTGGAAAGGAACAATGCAGTTCTTAATAAGAAGAGTTGAAATTAATGTATGCAAGATTTAACAGCTCTAACATGATTCCTTCATAGTCAGCCTATGAACTTTTCAGCCCATCTTCGTACCTGGAAAGGAACAATGCAGTTCTTAATAAGAAGAGTTGAAATTAATGTATGCAAGATTTAACAGCTCTAACATGATTCCTTCATAGTCAGCCTATGAACTTTTCAGCCCATCTTCGTACCTGGAAAGGAACAATGCAGTTCTTAATAAGAAGAGATGCAAGATTTAAAAGCTCTAACATGATTCCTTCATAGTCAGCCTATGAACTTTTCAGCCCACCTTCGTTCTTAATGGAAAGGAACAATGTAGTTCTTAATAAGAAGAAAATAAATGTATGCAAGATTTTAACAGCTCTAACATGATTCCTTCATAGTCAGCCTATGAACTTTTCAGCCCATCTTCCTACCTGGAAAGGAACAATGCAGTTCTTAATAAGAAGAGTTGAAATGTAAAGATTTAACAGCTCTAACATCATTCCTTCATAGTCAGCCTATGAACTTTTCAGCCCATCTTCGTACCTGGAAAGGAACAATGCAGTTCTTAATAAGAAGAGTTGAAATGAATGTATGCAAGATTTCACAGCTCTAACATGATTCCTTCATAGTCAGCCTATGAACTTTTCAGCCCATCTTCATACCTGGAAAGGAACAATGCAGTTCTTAATAAGAAGAGTTGAAATTAATGTATGCAAGATTTAACAGCTCTAACATCATTCCTTCATTGTCAGCCTATGAACTTTTCAGCCCATCTTCGTACCTGGAAAGTAACAATGCAGTTCTTAATAAGAAGAGTTGGAATGAATGTATGCAAGATTTAACAGCTCTAACATCATTCCTTCATTGTCAGCCTATGAACTTTTCAGCCCATCTTCGTACCTGAAAGGAACAATGCAGTTCTTAATAAGAAGAGTTGCAAAGATTTAACAGCTCTAACATGATTCCTTCATAGTCAGCCTATGAACTTTTCAGCCCATCACATCTTCGTATGTGGAAAGGAACAATGCAGTTCTTAATAAGAAGAGTTGAAATTAATGTATGCAAGATTTAACAGCTCTAACATGATTCCTTCATAGTCAGCCTATGAACTTTTCAGCCCATCTTCGTACCTGGAAAGGAACAATGCAGTTCTTAATAAGAAGAGTTGAAATGTATGCAAGATTTAACAGCTCTAACATGATTCCTTCATAGTCAGCCTATGAACTTTTCAGCCCATCTTCGTACCTGGAAAGGAACAAATAAGAAGAGATCTTTAATAAGAAGAGTTGAAATTTTCAGCCCAATGTAAAGGAACAATGATTTTAACAAGCTTTAACATGATTCCTTCATAGTCAGCCTATGAACTTTTCAGCCCACCTTCGTACCTGGAAAGGAACAATGCAGTTCTTAATAAGAAGAGTTGAAATTTAATGTATGCAAGATTTAACAGCTCTAACATGATTCCTTCATAGTCAGCCTATGAACTTTTAAGAAGCCCACCTTCGTACCTGGAAAGGAACAATGCAGTTTCTTAATAAGAAGAGTTGAAATAAATGTATGCAAGATTTAACAGCTCTAACATGATTCCTTCATTGTCAGCCTATGAACTTTTCAGCCCATCTTCGTACCTGGAAAGGAACAATGCAGTTCTTAATAAGAAGAGATGCAAGATTTAACAGCTCTAACATGATTCCTTCATAGTCAGCCTATGAACTTTTCAGCCATGACCCTTCGTTTTCACCTTTGGAAAGGAACAATGCAGTTCTTAATAAGAAGAGTTGAAATTTTAACAAGATTTCACAGCTCTAACATGATTCCTTCATAGTCAGCCTATGAACTTTTCAGCCCATCTTCTTCGTACCTGGAAAGGAACAATGCAGTTCTTAATAAGAAGAGTTGAAATTAATGTATGCAAGATTTAACAGCTCTAACATGATTCCTTCATAGTCAGCCTATGAACTTTTCAGCCCACCTTCGTACCTGGAAAGGAACAATGCAGTTCTTAATAAGAAGAGTTGAAATTAATGTATGCAATGATTTAACAGCTCTAACATGATTCCTTCATAGTCAGCCTATGAACTTTTCAGCCCATTCTTCGTACCTGGAAAGGAACAATGCAGTTCTTAATAAGAAGAAGTTGAAATAAAGAAGAGTGCAAGATTTAACAGCTCTAACATGATTCCTTCATAGTCAGCCTATGAACTTTTCAGCCCACCTTCGTACCTGGAAAGGAACAATTTAACAGCTCTAACAGTTCCTTAATCAAGAAGAGTTGAAATTAATGTACAATGCAAGATTCTTAACAGCTAACAGCTCTAACATGATTCCTTCATAGTCAGCCCACCTGAACTTTTTCAGCCCACCTTCGTACCTGGAAAAGATTTAACAATGCAGTTTCCCTTAAGAAGAGTTGAAAAGGAACAATGCAGTTCTTAATGCAAGATTTAACAGCTCTAACATGATTCCTTCATAGTCAGCCTATGAACTTTTCAGCCCACCTTCGTACCTGGAAAGGAACAATGCAGTTCTTAATAAGAAGAGTTGAAATTAATGATGCAAGATTTAACAGCTCTAACATGATTCCTTCATAGTCAGCCTATGAACTTTTCAGCCCACCTTCGTACCTGGAAAGGAACAATGCAGTTCTTAATAAGAAGAGTTGAAATTAATGTAACAAGATTTCACAGCTCTAACATGATTCCTTCATAGTCAGCCTATGAACTTTTCAGCCCACCTTCGTACCTGGAAAGGAACAATGCAGTTCTTAATAAGAAGAGAAATTAATGTATGCAAGATTTCACAGCTCTAACATGATTCCTTCATAGTCAGCCTATGAACTTTTCAGCCCATCTTCGTACCTGGAAAGGAACAATGCAGTTCTTAATAAGAAGAGTTGAAATTAATGTATGCAAGATTTAACAGCTCTAACATGATTCCTTCATAGTCAGCCTATGAACTTTTCAGCCCATCTTCGTACCTGGAAAGGAACAATGCAGTTCTTAATAAGAAGAGTTGAAAATTAATGTATGCAAGATTTAACAGCTCTAACATGATTCCTTCATAGTCAGCCTATGAACTTTTCAGCCCATCTTCGTACCTGGAAAGGAACAATGCAGTTCTTAATAAGAAGAGTTGAAATTTAATGTCTGCAAGATTTAACAGCTCTAACATTTTCATTCCTTCATGTAAAGTCAATGCCTTATGAACTTTTCAATGATCAGCTCTAACATGATCTTCAGTTATGAACTTTTTCAGATCACCTGGAAAGAAACAATGCAGTTCTTCTTGAATAAGAAGAGTTGAAATTAATGTATGCAAGATTTAACAGCTCTAACATCATTCCTTCATTGTCAGCCTATGAACTTTTCAGCACATCTTCGTACCTGGAAAGGAACAATGCAGTTCTTAATAAGAAGAGTTGAAATTAATGTATGCAAGATTTAACAGCTCTAACATCATTCCTTCATTGTCAGCCTATGAACTTTTCAGCCCATCTTCGTACCTGAAAGGAAACAATGCAGTTCTTAATAAGAAGAGTTGAAATTAATGTATGCAAGATTTAACAGCTCTAACATCATTCCTTCATAGTCAGCCTATGAACTTTTCAGAACCACACTTCGTACCTGGAAAGGAACAATGCAGTTCTTAATAAGAAGAGTTGAAATTAATGTATTTAAGATTTAACAGCTCTAACATGATTCCTTCATAGTCAGCCTATGAACTTTTCAGCCCACCTTCGTACCTGGAAAGGAACAATGCAGTTCTTAATAAGAAAGAAACAATGCAGATTTTCACAGCTTAATAAGAAGAGTTTTTCAGCCATCTTCATTTAAAGGAACAATATGAAGTTTTAATAAGAAGAAAGGAAATGTATGCAAGATTTAACAGCTCTAACATGATTCCTTCATAGTCAGCCTATGAACTTTTCAGCCCACCTTCGTACCTGGAAAGGAACAATGCAGTTCTTAATAAGAAGAGATGCAAGATTTAACAGCTCTAACATGATTCCTTCATAGTCAGCCTATGAACTTTTCAGCCCACCTTCGTACCTGGAAAGGAACAATGCAGTTCTTAATAAGAAGAGATGCAAGATTTAACAGCTCTAACATGATTCCTTCATTGTCAGCCTATGAACTTTTCAGCCCATCTTCGTACCTGGAAAGGAACAATGCAGTTCTTAATAAGAAGAGAAATTAATGTATGCAAGATTTAACAGCTCTAACATGATTCCTTCATAGTCAGCCTATGAACTTTTCAGCCCATCTTCGTACCTGGAAAGGAACAATTCTTACTCTTAATTGAAGAGTATGCAAGATTTAACAGCTCTAACATGATTCCTTCATAGTCAATGAACTTTTCAGCCCACCTTCGTACCTGGAAAGGAACAATGCAGTTCTTAATAAGAAGAGATGCAAGATTTAACAGCTCTAACATGATTCCTTCATAGTCAGCCTATGAACTTTTCAGCCCACCTTCGTACCTGGAAAGGAACAATGCAGTTCTTAATAAGAAGAGTTGAATTTAATGTCCCATGCAAGATTTCACAGCTCTAACATGATTCCTTCATAGTCAGCCTATGAACTTTTCAGCCCACCTTCTTACCTGGAAAGAAACAAATGCAGTTCTTAATAAGAAGAGTTGAAATTAATGTATTCGCCTGGAAAAGATTTCTTAATAGCTCTAACATCTAACATTTCCTTCATAGTCAGCCTATGAACTTTTCAGCCCACCTTCGTACCTGGAAAGGAACAATGCAGTTCTTAATAAGAAGAGATGCAAGATTTAAGATTTCCAGCTCTAACATGATTCCTTCATAGTCAGCCTATGAACTTTTCAGCCCACCTTCGTACCTGGAAAGGAACAATGCAGTTCTTAAGAAGAGATGCAATAATTATGCAAGATTTCACAGCTCTAACATGATTCCTTCATAGTCAGCCTATGAACTTTTCAGATCACCACCGTACCCTGGAAAGGAACAATGCAGTTCTTAATAAGAAGAGATGCAAATTTAACAGCTCTAACATGATTCCTTCATAGTCAGCCTATGAACTTTTTCAGCCCACCTTCCTACCTGGAAAGGAACAATGCAGTTCTTAATAAGATAGTCAGATGCAAGAAGATGCAAGATTTTCAGCTCTAACATGTTCCTTCAAGTCAGCCTATGAACTTTGCAGCCCAATTCATTACCTGGAAAGTTGAAATGCAGTTCTCAATAAGAAGTTGAGATGCAAGATTTAACAGCTCTAACATGATTCCTTCATAGTCAGCCTATGAACTTTTCAGCCCACCTTCACTTTACCTGGAAAAGAAACAATGCAGTTCTTAATAAGAAGAGATGAAATAAATGTATGCAAGATTTCACAGCTCTAACATGATTCCTTCATAGTCAGCCTATGAACTTTTCAGCCCACCTTCGTACCTGGAAAGGAACAATGCAGTTCTTAATAAGAAGAGTTGAAATTTAATGCTCTAACAAGATTTCACAGCTCCTAACATTTCATTCCTTCATAGTCAATGCAGTTCTTAATGAACTTTTCTAGCCTTCACCTTCGTACCTTAACCGAAAGGAACAATGCAGTTCTTAATAAGAAGAGATGCAACATGATTTAACAGCTCTAACATGATTCCTTCATAGTCAGCCTTCATGAACTTTTCAGACTTTTCGATCACCTTCGTACCTGGAAAGGAACAATGCAGTTCTTAATAAGAAGAGAAATTAATGATGCAAGATTTCACAGCTCTAACATGATTCCTTCATAGTCAGCCTATGAACTTTCATTGGACCTTCGTACCTGAAAGAAGATTTGAAAGTTCTTAAAGAAGTATGCAAGATTTAACAGCTCTAACATGATTCCTTCATAGTCAGCCTATGAACGTTTCAGCCCATCTTCGTACCTGGAAAGGAACAATGCAGTTCTTAATAAGAAGAAAATTTGAATTCTAAATGATTCCTTCATAGTCAAGATTTTCACAGCTCTAACATGATTCCTTCATAGTTTAACAGCCTAACAAATGAACCTTTCAGCCTATGAACCAGTCTTCGTACCTGGAAAAGGAACAATGCAGTTCTTAATAAGAAGAGTTGAAATTAATGTATGCAAGATTTAACAGCTCTAACATGATTCCTTCATAGTCAGCCTATGAACTTTTCAGTCCACCTTCGTACCTGGAAAGAACAATGCAGTTCTTAATAAGAAGAGATGCAAGATTTAATAGCTCTAACATGATTCCTTCGTAGTCAGCCTATGAACTTTTCAGCCATCTTCGTACCTGGAAAGAAACAATGCAGTTCTTAATAAGAAGAGAAATAAATGTATGCAAGATTTCTTCATCACCTAGCTTTTCGAATCACCTAACAATGCAGTTCCTTCATAACATGTCCTTCAGCCTATGAACTTTTCAGCCCACCTTACCTGGAAAGAAACAATGCAGTTCTTAATAAGAAGAAATGTATGCAAGATTTAACAGCTCTAACATCACTCCTTCATAGTCAGCCTTCCTTTTCATCACCACCATACCTGGAAAGAAACAATGCAGTTCTTAATAAGAAGAGTTGAAATAAATGATGCAAGATTTCACAGCTCTAACATGATTCCTTCATAGTCAGCCTATGAACTTTTCAGCCCACCTTCGTACCTGGAAAGGAACAATGCAGTTCTTAAGTTGAAATTAATGATGCAAGATTTAACAGCTCTAACATGATTCCTTCATAGTCAGCCTATGAACTTTTCAGCCCACCTTCACGTGGAAAGAAACAATGCAGTTCTTAATAAGAAGAAAAAGAAACAGCTCTAACATGATTCCTTCATAGTTCTTAATTCGTAAAGAAGAGTTGAAATAAGAAGAGTTGAAATGTAAGATTTCACAGCTCTAACATGATTCCTTCATAGTCAGCCTATGAACTTTTCAGCCCACCTTCGTACCTGGAAAGGAAATGCAAATGCAGTTTTAATAAGAAGTCAGTTGAAATTTCAAATGTATGCAAGATTTCACAGCTCTAACATCATTCCTTCATAGTCAGCCTATGAACTTTTCAGCCCACCTTCGTACCTGGAAAGGAACAATGCAGTTCTTAATAAGAAGAGTTGAAATAAATGTATGTCAGATTTCACCCAGCTTCTAACATGATTCCTTCATAGAAAGGTCAAAGGCCTATAAATGAACTTTTCAGATCACCTTCGTACCTGGAAAGGAACAATGCAGTTCTTAATAAGAATGCAGATTTAAAGCTCTAAATGTATAATCAGCCATGAACTTTCACACCTTCTAGCATCAGTTCTTAATCATAAGTCATGCCTATGAACTTTTCAGATTCCTTCCGTAGTCTGGAAAGGAACAATGCAGTTCGTTGGATAAGAAGAGTTGAAATAAATGTATGCAAGATTTTCATAATCAGCCTATAACATTTCATTCCTTCGTACCTGGTCAGGAACAATGCCTTAATGAAGAGTGCAGATTTCAACCACCCTTCGTACCTGGAAAGGAAACAATCGCAGTTGGAAATAAGAAGAGTTGAAATAAATGTATGCAAGATTTAACAGCTCTAACATGATTCCTTCATAGTCAGCCTATGAACTTTTCAGCACCTTCGTACCTGGAAAGGAACAATGCAGTTCTTAATAAGAAGAGTTGAAATTTAACAACCTAATGTATAAAAGATTTCACAGCTTTTAACATGATTCCTTCATAGTCAGCCTATGAACTTTTTCAGCCCATTAACATTACCTGGAAAGGAACGATGCAGTTCTTAACCTGGAAAGAAGAGTTGAAATAAATGTATGCAAGATTTCACAGCTCTAACATCACTCCTTCATAGTCAGCCTATGAACTTTTTCAGTCCACCACCGTACCTGGAAAAGAAACAATGCAGTTGTTAATAAGAAGAGTTGAAATAAATTAACAGCTTCACAGTTCTAACATCACCTTCATAGTCAGCCTATGACCTTTTCAGCCCACCACCGTACCTGGAAAAACAATGGAAAAGGAAATAAATGTATATGCAGTTTCACAGCTTAATCCTTCATAGAAGAGCTAAATAAATGATGCAAGACCCTACACAGCTCTAAAACATGAGTTCCTTCATAAGTTGAGCAAATAAATGACCAGCTCTAACATTTCCTTCATATCACCTATGACCTTTTCATTACCACCATGCCTGGAAGAAACAATGCAGTTGTTAATAAGAAGAGTTGAAATAAATGTATGCAAGATTTCACAGCTCTAGCATCACTCCTTCATAGTCAGCCTCTGACAGAATCACCACCGGAAAAGAAACAATGCAGTTGTTAATAGGTTTCAATAAATGTATGCAAAGATTTCCAGCTCAACATCACTTCCATAGTCACCTATGACCTTTTTCAGATCACCACCGTGCCTGGAAAAGAAACAATGCAGTTGTTAATAAGAAGAGTTGAAGAAAATAAAATGTATGCAAAGATTTCATATTCTAACATCACTCCTTCATAGTCAGCCTATGACCTTTTCAGATCACCACCGTACCTGGAAAACAATGCAAATAAAGCAGTTGTTAATAAATGAAGATTTCACAGTTAGAAACTCCTTCATAATATGTTTCCATGGGAAAGAAGCAAGAAGAGTTAAGAAATCACACAGCTCTAGCATCACTCCTTCATAGTCAGCCTATGACCTTTTCAGATCACCACCGTACCTGGAAAGAAACAATGCAGTTGTTAATAAGAAGAGTTGAAATAAATGTATGCAAGATTTCACAGCTCTAGCATCACTCTTCATAGTCAGCCTATGACCTTTCAGATTACCACCGTACCTGGAAAGGAACAATGCAGTTGTTAATAAAGAAGAGTTGAAATAAATGTATGCAAGATTTCACAGCTCTGCATCACTCCTTCATAGTCAGCCTAAGACCTTTTCAGATCACCACCGTACCTGGAAAGAAACAATGCAGATATTAAGAAGAGTTGAAATAAATGTATGCAAGATTTCACGGCTCTAGCATCACTCTTCTTAGTCAATACATGACCTTTTTCAGATCCCCACTGTACCTGGAAAGAAACAATGCAGTTGTTAATAAAAAGAGTTGAAATAAATGTATGCAAGATTTTACAGCTCTAGCATCACTCCTTCATAGTCAGCCTATGACCTTTTCTGATCACCACCGTACCTGGAAAGAAACAATGCAGTTGTTAATAAGAAGAGTTGAAATAAATGTATGCAAGATTTCACAGCTCTAACATCACTCCTTCATAGTCAGCCTATGACCTTTTCAGATCACCACCGTACCTGGAAAAGAAACAATGCAGTTGTTAATAAGAAGAGTTGAAATAAATGTATGCAAGATTTCACAGCTCTAGCATCACTCCTTCATAGTCAGCCTATGACCTTTTCAGAGATCACCACCGTACCTGGAAAGAAACAATGCAGTTAATTAGAAGAGTTGAAATAAATGTATGCAAGATTTCACAGTTTAGCATCACTCCTTCATAGTCAGCCTGTCTGACCTTTTTCAGATCACCACCGTAGTACCTGGAAAGAAACAATGCAGTTAATAAGAAGAGGATTGAAATAAATGTATGCAAGATTTCACAGCTCTAGCATCACTCCTTCATAGTCAGCCTATGACCTTTCAGATCACCACCGTACCTGGAAAGAAACAATGCAGTTGTTAATAAGAAGAGTTGAAATAAATGTATGCAAGATTTCACAGCTCTAACATCACTCCTTCATAGTCAGCCTATGAACTTTTCCAGATCCACCACCGTACCTGGAAAGAAACAATGCAGTTGTTAATAAGAAGAGTTGAAATAAATGTATGCAAGATTTCACAGCTCTAGCATCACTCCTTCATAGTCAGCCTATGACCTTTCGAATCACCACCGTACCTGGAAAGAAACAATGCAGTTGTTAATAAGAAGAGTTGAAATAAATGTATGCAAGATTTCACAGCTCTAACATCACTCCTTCATAGTCAGCCTATGACCTTTTTCAGATCCACCACCGTACCTGGAAAGAAACAATGCAGATATTTAAGAAGAGTTGAAATAAATGTTATTGCAAGATTTCACGGCTCTAACATCACTCCCTTCATAGTCAGCCTATGACCTTTTCAAATCCCCCGTACCTGGAAAGAAACAATGCAGTTGTTAATAAAGAGTTGAAATAAATGTACAAGATTTCACAGCTCTAACATCACTCCTTCATAGTCAACCTATGAGCTTTCAGATCACCACCACCGTACCTGGAAAAAGAAACAATGCAGTTGTTAATAAGAAGAGTTGAAATAAATGTATGCAAGATTTCAGCTCTAGCATCACTCCTTCATAGTCCAGCCTATGACCTTTTCAGATCACCACCGTACCTGGAAAGAAAACAATGCAGTTGTTAATGAAGGTTAAATAAATGTATGCAAGATTTCACAGCTCTAACATCACTCCTTCATGGTCAGCCTATGACCTTTTCAGATCACCACCGTACCTGGAAAGAAACAATGCAGTTGTTAATAAGAAGGATTGAAATAAATGTATGCAAGATTTCACAGCTCTAGCATCACTCCCTTCATAGTCAGCCTTCTGACCTTTCTGAATCACCACCGTACCTGGAAAGAAACAATGCAGTTGTTAATAAGAAGAGTTGAAATAAATGTATGCAAGATTTCACAGCTCTAGCATCACTCCTTCATAGTCAGCCTATGACCTTTTCAGATCACCACCGTACCTGGAAAGAAACAATGCAGTTTAATAAGAAGGTTAATAAGAAGAAGTTTCACAAATAAATGTATGCAAGATTTCACAGCTCTAAAGCATCAGTTGTTCATAAGTCATGTATGCCTATAGATCACTTTCATAGTCAGATCACCACCGTACCTGGAAAGAAACAATGCAGTTGTTAATAAGAAGAGTTGAAATAAATGTATGCAAGATTTCACAGCTCTAGCATCACTCCTTCATAGTCAGCCTATGACCTTTTCAGATCACCACCGTACCTGGAAAAAACAATGCAGTTGTTAATAAGAAGAGTTGAAATAAATGTATGCAAGATTTCACAGCTCTAGCATCACTCCTTCATAGTCAGCCTATGACCTTTTCAGATCACCACCGTACCTGGAAAAGAAACAATGCAGTTGTTAATAAGAAGAGTTGAAATAAATGTATGCAAGATTTCACAGCTCTAGCATCACTCCTTCATAGTCAGCCTATGACCTTTTCAGATCACCACCGTACCTGGAAAGAAACAATGCAGTTGTTAATAAGAAGAGTTGAAATAAATGTATGCAAGATTTCACAGCTCTAACATCACTCCTTCATAGTCAGCCTATGAAACCTTTTAATAAGAGTTAAAATAAATGTATGCAGATTTCACACCACCACTACCTGGAAAGAAACAATGCAGTTGTTAATAAGAAGAGTTGAAATAAATGTATGCAAGATTTCACAGCTCTAGCATCACTCCTTCATAGTCAGCCTATGACCTTTTCAGATCACCACCGTACCTGGAAAGAAACAATGCAGTTGTTAATAAGAAGAGTTGAAATAAATGTAAAGATTTCACAGCTCTAGATCCTTCATAGTCAGCCTATGACCTTTTCAGATCACCACCATTACCTGGAAAAAAAATGCAGTTCTTAATAAGAGTTGAAATAAATGTATGCAAGATTTCACAGCTCTAACATCACTCCTTCATAGTCAGCCTATGGCCTTTCCAGATTACCACCCGTACCTGGAAAAAACAATGCAGTTGTTAATAAGAAGAGTTGAAAATAAATGTATGCAAGATTTCACAGCTCTAGCATCACTCCTTCACATAGTCAGCCTATGACCTTTTCAGATTCCCACCGTTACCTGGAAAGAAACAATGCAGTTGTTAATAAGAAGAGTTGAAATAAATGTGGCTGCACAGCTCTGGCATCACTTTCATAGTCAGCCTATAGCAAAAGATCACTCCTGGAAAGAAACAATGCAGTTGTTAATAAGTTGAAATAAATGTATGCGGCCTATAACCTCACTTTCATCAGCCTATGACACTGAATCACCACGTACCTGGAAAGAAACAATGCAGTTGTTAATAAGAAGAGTTGAAATAAATGTGCAAGATTTCACAGCTCTAGCATCACTCCTTCATAGTCAGCCTATGACCTTTTCAGATCACCACCGTACCTGGAAAAAACAATGCAGTTATTAATAGAAGGGTTGAAATAAATGTATGCAAGATTTCACAGCTCTACATCACTCCTTCATAGTCAGCCTATGACCTTTTCAGATCCACCACCGTACCTGGAAAGAAACAATGCAGTTGTTAATAAGAAGGTTAAAATAAATGTATGCAAGATTCACAGCTCTAACATCACTCCTTCATAGTCAGCCCTATGACCTTTTCAATCTACGTACCTGGAAAACAATGCAGTTGTTAATAAGAAGAGGTTAAAATAAATGTGTGCAAGATTTCACCTCTAACATCCTCCTTCATAGTCAGCCTATGACCTTTTTCAGATCACCACCGTATTGCTGGAAAGAAACAATACAGTTGTTAATAAGAAGAGTTGAAATAAATGTACAAGATTTCCACAGCTCTAGCATCACTCCTTCATAGTCCCGCCTATGACCTTTCAGATCACCACCGTACCTGGAAAGAAACAATGCAGATGTTAATAAGAAGTTGAAAATAAATGTATGCAAATTCACAGCTCTAGCATCACTCCTTCATAGTCAGCCCTATGATTTCCAATCACCACCATCCTGGAAAAGAAACAATCAATAAGAAGAGTTCATAGTCATGCAGATTTCACAGCTCTAACATCTCCTTCAAGGTCAGCCTAGACCTTTTCCAGCCCACCACCGTACCTGGAAAAAACAATGCAGTTGTTAATAAGAAAAGTTGAAATAAATGTGTGCAAAGATTTAACCCCTCTAGCATCACTCCTTCATAGTCAGCCTATGACCTTTTCAGATCACCACCATTACCTGGAAAAAACAATGCAGTTATTCGCCAAAACAGAAATAAATGTATGCAAAATTTCAGCTCTAGCATCACTTTCATAGTCATTCTGACCTTTTCGGATCACACACCCCAGAAAAGAAATAGTACTTGTTAATAAGAAGGTTTGAAATAAATGTACCTTCATATCCTTCACCAATCCCAGCCTATGACCTTTTCAGATCACCACCGTACCTGGAAAGAAACAATGCAGTTGTTAATAAGAAGAATGTTATGAAATAAATGTATGCAAAGATTTTCACAGCTCTAGCATCTAACTCCTTCATAGTCAGCCTATGACCTTTTCAGATCACCACCGTACCTGGAAAGAAACAATGCAGTTTGTTAATAAGAATCTTGAGTTGAAATTTGAAATAAATGTATGCAAGATTTCACAGCTCTAACATCACTCCTTCATAGTCAGCCTATGACCTTTTCAGATCACCCTGACCCGTACCTGGAAAATCAGGAAACAATGCAATTGTTGTTAATAAGAAGAGTTGAAATAAATGTATGCAAGATTTCACAGCTCTAGCATCACTCCTTCATAGTCAGCCTATGACCTTTTCAGATCACCACCGTACCTGGAAAGAAACAATGCAGTTGTTAATAAGAAGAGTTGAAATAAATGTATGCAAGAACATTTCACTAGCATCACTCCTTCATAGTCAGCTAGCAGATCACCACCGTACCTGGAAAGAAACAATGCAGTTGTTAATAAGAAGAGTTGAAATAAATGTATGCAAGATTTCACAGCTCTAGCATCACTCCTTCATAGTATGACCTTTTCAGCCTATGACCTTTAAATGTCAAGATTTCACAGCTCTAGCATCACTCCTTCACCACCATTGCCTGGAAAGAAAACAATGCAGTTGTTAATAAGAAGAGTTGAAATAAATGTGCAAGATTTCACAGCTCTAGCATCACTCCTTCATAGTCAGCCTATGACCTTTTCAGATCACCACCGTACCTGGAAAGAAACAATGCAGTTGTTGAAATAAATGAAGCAGTTGAGCAATAAATGTATGCAATCTACCATTTCAATGCGACAGCTCTAACATCACTCCTTCATAGTCAGCCTATGACCTTTTCAGATCACCACCGTGCCTGGAAGAAACAATGCAGTTGTTAATAAGAAGAGTTGAAATAAATGTACGCAAAGATTTCCGCAGCTCTAGCATCACTCCTTCATAGTCAGCCTGATGACCTTTTCAGATCACCACCGTACCTGGAAAGAAACAATGCGGTTGTTAATAAGAAGAGTTGAAATAAATGTATGCAGATTTCACAGCTCTAACATCACTCCTTCATAGTCAGCCTATGAACTTTTCAGATTACCACCACCTGGAAAGAAACAATGCAGTTGTTAATAAGAAGAGTTGAAATAAATGTATGCAAGATTTCACAGCTCTAATCACTCCTTCATAGTCAGCCTATGACCTTTCAGATCACCACCGTACCTGGAAAGAAACAATGCAGTTGTTAATAAGAAGGTTGAAATAAATGTATGCAAGATTTCTGCTCTAGCATCACTCCTTCATAGTCAACCTATGAAAGAAAAAATGCAGTTTTCAGATCACCACCGCCTACCTGGAAAAGAAACAATGCAGTTGTTAATAAGAAGGTTGAAATAAATGTATGCAAGATTTCACGGCTCTAGCATCACTCCTTCACTCATTTCAACCTATGACCTTTCAGATCACCACCATTACCTGGAAAGAAACAATGCAGTTGTTAATAAGAAGGTTGAAATAAATGTAAAGATTTCTGGCTCTCAGCATCACTCCTTCATAGTCAGCCTATGACCTTTTCAGATTCCCACCATTACCTGGAAAAAACAATGCAGTTGTTAATAAGAAAGTTGAAATAAATGTATGCAAAAGATTTCACAGCTCTAGCATCACTCCTTCATAGTCAACCTATGACCTTTTCCAATCACCACCATACCTGGAAAGAAATGCAGTTATTAATAAGGAAGGTTGAAATAAATGTTATGCAAGATTTCACGAAACTAGCATCACTCCCTTCATAGTCAGCCTATGACCTTTTCAATCACCACCGTACCTGGAAAGAAACAATGCAGTTGTTAATAAGAAGAAGTTGAAATAAATGTATGCAAGATTTCACAACTCTAGCATCACTCCTTCATAGTCAGCCTATGACCTTTTCAGATTACCACCGTACCTGGAAAACAATACAGTTATTATGAAGGTTGAAATAGTGTGTGCAAGATTTCCACGGCTCTAACATCGCTCCTTCTGGTCAGCCTATGGTCAGCTCTCGCCACCTTTTCAATGATCGTTAATAAGCGCAGTTGAAATAAATGTATGCGGTTTGAAGGAAGAATTGAAATAAATGTAATAGAAGAGTTGAAATAAATGTATGCTCTATCACTCCTTCATAGTCAGCCTATGACCTTTTCAGATCACCACCATTACCTGGAAAAAACAATGCAGTTAATAAGAAGAGTTGAAATAAATGTATTAAAGATTTCACAGCTCTAGCATCACTCCCCTTCCATAGTCAGCCTATGACCTTTTTCAGAACCACCGTACCTGGAAAGAAACAATGCGATTGTTAATAAGAAGGTTGAAATAAATGTATATGCAAGATTTCACAGCTCTAGCATCACTCCTTCATAGTCAGCCTATGACCTTTCAGATTACCACCGTACCTGGAAAAGAGCAATGCAGTTGTTAATGGCAGAAGAGTTGAAATAAATATGCAAATTTCACAGCTCTATCACTCCTTCATAGTCAGCCCTTCCTTTTCAGCCCACCACCGTACCTGGAAAGAAACAATGCAGTTGTTAATAAGAAGAGTTGAAATAAATGTATGCAGATTTCACAGCTCTAGCATCACTCCTTCATAGTCAGCCTATGACCTTTTCAGATTACCACCGTACCTGGAAAATAAATGAAATTTCAATCCAGGTTAGTCAACTATGGTAAGAGCCTGGAAAACAATGCAGTTGTTAATCCTTCAAATAAATGTATGCAAGATTTTCACTGCTCGCATCACTCCTTCTGTCAGCATGACCTTTTCTAGAAAAAAGAAACAATGCAGTTGTTAATAAGAAGAGTTGAAATAAATGTATGCAAGCCAGCTCTAGCATCCTCCTTCATAGTCAGCCTTTCCAGCGCACCACCGTACCTGGAAAGAAACAATGCAGTTGTTAATAAGAAGAGTTGAAAATAAATGTATGCAAGATTTCACAGCTCTAGCATCACTCCTTCATAGTCAGCCTATGACCTTTTCAGATTACCACCGTACCTGGAAAAAACAATGCATTTGTTAATAAGAAGAGTTGAAATAAATGTATGCAAATTTCACAACTCTAGCATCACTCCTTCATAGTCAGCCCTGACCTTTTCAGATCACCACCGTACCTGGAAAGGGAAACAATGCAGTTGTTAATAAAAAGGTTGAAATAAATGTATGCAAAGATTTCACAGCTCTAGCATCACTCCTTCATAGTCAGCCTATGACCTTTCAGCCACCGCAATGCCTGGAAAGAAACAAATGCAGTTGTTAATAAGAAGGAGTTGAAATAAATGTATGCAAAAGATTTCACAGCTCTAGCATCACTCCTTCATAGTCAGCCTATGACCTGATTACCACCGTACCTGGAAGAACCACCGTACCTGGAAAATAAATGAAACACTTCCTAGCATCACTCCTTCAATGCATTGTTAATAAGAAGAGTTGAAATAAATGTGTGCAAGCCTCTGTTTTTCAGTTAATACCTGGGAAAGAAACAGTAGTTGAAATAAGAAGGTTGAAATATGCAAGATTTCACAGCTCTAGCATCACTCCTTCATAGTCGGCCTATGACCTTTTCAGATCACCACCGTACCTGGAAAAACAATGCAGTTGTTAATAAGAAGAGTTGAAATAAATGTGCAAATTTCACAGCTCTATCCTCCTTCATAGTCAATATGACCTTTTCAGATTACCACCCATTGCCTGGAAAGGAAACAATGCAGTTGTTAATAAGAAGAGTTGAAATAAATGTATGCAAGATTTCACAGCTCTAGCATCACTCCTTCATAGTCAATGCCTATGACCTTTTCAGATCACCACCGTACCTGGAAAGAAACAATGCAGTTGTTAATAGAAGGTTAAGAAATAAATGTATGCAAGATTTCACAGCTCTAGCATCACTCCTTCATAGTCAGCCTATGAGCCTTTCAGATCACCACCGTACCTGGAAAAGAAACAATACAGTTATTAATAAGAAGAGTTGAAATAAATGTATGCAAGATTTCACAGCTCTAGCATCACTCCTTCATAGTCCAGCCTATGACCTTTTCAGATCACCACCATGCCTGGAAAGAAACAATGCAGTTATTAATAAGAAGAGTTGAAATAAATGTATGCAAGATTTCACCCCTCTAACATCACTCCTTCATAGTCAGCCTATGACCTTTTCAGATCACCACCATTACCTGGAAAGAAACAATGCAGTTGTTAATAAGAAGAGTTGAAATAAATGTGTGCAAGATTTCACAGCTCTAGCATCACTCCTTCATAATCAGCCTATGACCTTTTCAGAATCACCACCATTACCTGGAAAGAAACAATGCAGTTGTTAATAAGAAGAGTTGAAATAAATGTATGCAGATTTTCACAGCTCTATCACTCCTTCATAGTCAGCCTATGACCTTTTCAGATCACCACCGTACCTGGAAAGAAACAATGCAGTTAATGGAAGAGTTGAAATAAATGTATGCAAGATTTCACAGCTCTAGCATCACTCCTTCATAGTCAGCCTATGAACTTTTCAGATCACCACCGTACCTGGAAAAAACAATGCAGTTGTTAATAAGAGGTTGAAATAAATGTATGCAAGATTTCACAGCATCACTCCTTCACATCAGCCTCCTTTTTAATCACCCACCGTACCTGGAAAGAAACAATGGAAAAAACAATGCAGTTGTTAATAAGAAATGTATGCAAAGAATTTAAGCTCTATAAATCCCTTCATAGTATGCAAGATTTCACCGTCCTGGAAAAGCATCACTCCTTCAAATAAATGTATGCAAATTTACAGCCTATGACCTTTTCCAGATTACCACCGTACCTGGAAAAAAAAAATACAGTTGTTAATAAGAAGAGTTGAAATAAATGTATGCAAGATTTCACAGCTCTAGCATCACTCCTTCATAGTCAGCCTATGACCTTTTCAGCCCTTTACCGTACCTGGAAAGAAACAATGCAGTTGTTAATAAGAAGAGTTGAAAATAAATGTATGCAAGATTTCTGCTCTAACATCACTCCTTCATAGTCAGCCTATGACCTTTTCAATCACCACCGTACCTGGAAAGAAACAATGCAGTTGTTAATAAGAAGGTTGAAATAAATGTATGCAAGATTTCACAGCTCTAGCATCACTCCTTCATAGTCGGCCTATGAACTTTCAGATTTCCACCGTACCTGGAAAGAAACAATGCAGTTGTTAATAAGAAGAGTTGAAATAAATGTATGCAAGATTTCACAGCTCTAGCATCACTCCTTCATAGTCAGCCTATGACCTTTTTCAGATCACCACCGTACCTGGAAAAGAAACAATGCAGTTGTTAATAAGAAGAGAGTTGAAATAAATGTATGCAAGATTTCACAGCTCTAGCATCCTTCCTTCTAGTCAAAGCTAATCTTTTCAGATTACCACCGTACCTGGAAAAACAATGCAGTTGTTAATAAGAAGAGTTGAAATAAATGTATGCAAGATTTCACAGCTCTAGCATCACTCCTTCATAGTCAGCCTATGACCTTTTCAGATCACCACCGTACCTGGAAAGAAAAAGAGTTGAAATAATGCAGTTGTTAATAAGAAGTTGAAATAAATGTATGCAAGATTTCACAGCTCTGGCATCACTCCTTCATAGTCAGCCTATGACCTTTTCAGATCACCACCAATACCTGGAAAGAAACAATGCAGTTGTTAATAAGAAGAGTTGAAATAAATGCATGCAAGATTTCACAGCTCTAGCATCACTCCTTCATAGTCAGCCTATGACCTTTTCAGATCACCACCGTACCTGGAAAGAAAACAATGCAGTTGTTAATAAGAAAGAGTTGAAATAAATGTATGCAAGATTTCACAGCTCTAGCATCTCTTCATAGTCAGCCCATGACCTTTTCAGATCACCACCGCTGGAAAGAAACAATGCAATTGTTAATAAGAAGAGTTGAAATAAATGGAAAGATTTCACAGCAGCATCCGCATAGTCGGCCTATGAGTTTTTCAGAATTTTACCGTACCTGGAAAGAAACAATAGTTGTTAATAAGAAGAGTTATAAATGTATGCAAGATTTTACAGCTCTAACATCATCCTCCTATAGTCGGCCTATGACCTTTTCAGATCACCACCGTACCTGAAAGAAACAATGCGATTGTTAATACAGAAGAGTTGAAATAAATGTATTAAGATTCCACCGTCACCCTTCATAGTCAGCCCATGACCCTTTCAGATCACCACCGTATAAGAAAGAAACAATGCGATTGTTAATAAGAAGAGTTGAAATAAATGTATGCAAGATTTCACAGCTCTAGCATCCTCCTTCATAATCAGCCTATGACCTTTTCAGATCACCACCGTACCTGGAAAGAAACAATGCAGTTGTTAATAAGAAGAGTTGAAATAAATGTATGCAGATTTCACAGCTCTAGCATCACTCCTTCAAGTCAGCCTATGACCTTTTCAGATTACCACCGTACCTGGAAAAAGAAACAATGCAGTTGTTAATAAGAAGAGTTGAAATAAAATGTATGCAAGATTTCACAGCTCTAGCATCACTCCTTCATAGTCAGCCTATGACCTTTTCAGATCACCACCGTACCTGGAAAGAAACAATGCAGTTAAAATAAGAAGGATTGAAATAAATGTCTTTCATAAGATTTCAGATCACCAGCTCTAAAGAAACACTCCTTCAATAAGAAGAGTTGAAATAAATGACCTTTTCGAATCACCTACCGTCATGACTGGAAAGAAACAATGCAGTTGTTAATAACAAGAAACAGTTTCATAGTCAATTTTCAAATGTAAGAAATGCAAGATTTCCACAGCTCTAGCATCACTCCTTCATAGTCAGCCTATGACCTTTTCGAATCACCACCGTACCTGGAAAGGAACAATGCAGTTGTTAATAAGAAGAGTTGAAATAAATGTATGCAAGATTTCACAGCTCTAGCATCACTCCTTCATAGTCAGCCTATGACCTTTTCAGATCACCACCGTACCTGGAAAGAAACAATGCAGATATTAATAAGAAGAGTTGAAATAAATGTATGCAGATTTCACAGCTCTAACATCACTCCTTCATAGTCAGCCTATGACCTTTTCAGATCACCACCGTACCTGGAAAGAAACAATGCAGTTGTTAATAAGAAGAGTTGAAATAAAAATGTATGCAAGATTTCACAGCTCTAGCATCACTCCTTCATAGTCAGCCTATGACCTTTGCGATTTGTTAATAAGAAAGTTGAAATAAATGTATGAAGTTTCAGATCACTCCTTCCATAGTCACCTATGACCTTTTCAGATCACCACCGTACCTGGAAAGAAACAATGCAGTTGTTAATAAGAAGAGTTGAAATAAATGTATGCAAGATTTCACAGCTCTAGCATCACTCCTTCATAGTCAGCCTATGACCTTTTCAGATCACCACCGTACCTGGAAAGAAACAATGCAGTTGTTAATAAGAAGAGTTGAAATAAAATGTATGCAAAGATTTCACAGCTCTAGCATCACTCCTTCATAGTCAGCCTATGACCTTTTTCAGATCACCACCGTACCTGGAAAGAAAACAATGCAGTTGTTAATAAGAAGAGTTAAAATAAATAAAATTTCAAATCACTCCTTCATAGTCAAAATTTCACCACCGTCCTGGAAAACAATGCAGTTATCACTCCTTCATAGTTTCAGCTCTAGATCCTTTTCGAATCACCACCGTACCTGGAAAAAGAAACAATGCAGTTGTTAATAAGAAGAGTTGAAATAAATGTATGCAAGATTTCACAGCTCTAGCATCACTCCTTCATAGTCAGCCTATGACCTTTTCAGATCACCACCGTACCTGGAAAGAAACAATGCAGTTGTTAATAAGAAGAGTTGAAATAAATGTATGCAAGATTTCACAGCTCTAACATCACTCCTTCATAGTCAGCCTATGACCTTTTCAGATCACCACCGTACCTGGAAAGAAACAATGCTGGAAAGTTGAAATAATGCAGATTTCACAGTTAATCACTCCTTCCAAGAAGGATTTTCAGAAATAAATGGAAAGAAACAATGCAGTTGTTAATAAGAAGGTTGAAATAAATGTATGCAAGATTTCACAGCTCTAGCATCACTCCTTCATAGTCAGCCTATGACCTTTTCAGATCACCACCGTACCTGGAAAGAAACAATGCAGTTGTTAATAAGAAGAGTTGAAATAAATGTATGCAAGATTTCACAGCTCTAACATCACTCCTTCATAGTCAGCCTATGACCTTTTCAGATCACCACCGTACCTGGAAAAGAAACAATGCAGTTGTTAATAAGAAGAGTTGAAATAAATGTATGCAATTTCACAGCTCTATTTCATAGTCAGCCTCCTTTTCAGATCAACACACTCCAGTTCAGATTTCAGTCTAGCCACTCCTTCATGGTCAGCCTATGACCTTTTCAGATCACCACCGTACCTGGAAAGAAACAATGCAGTTGTTAATAATGTTAAGAAGAGTTGAAATAAATGTATGCAAGATTTCACAGCTCTAGCATCCTCCTTCATAGTCAGCCTATGACCTTTTCAGATCACCACCGTACCTGGAAAAAACAATGCAGTTGTTAATAAGAAGGTTAGAGAAAATAAATGTTGAAATTTCAAATCGTATGTCAAGATTTTCAGAATCACCACCATGCCTGGAAAGAAAGAATGCAGATTGTTAATAAGAAAAGTTGAAATAAATCTTATACAAAATTTCAGTCTAGCATCACTATGACCTTTTCAGATCACCACCGTACCTGGAAAGAAACAATGCAGTTGTTAATAAGAAGAGTTGAAATAAATGTATGCAAGATTTCACAGCTCTAGCATCACTCCTTCATAGTCAACCTATGACCTTTTCGATCTACCTTCAGTTGTTAATAAGAAGAGTTGAAATAAATGTATGCAGCCACCACCACCCTTCATAGTACCTGGAAAGAAACAATGCAGTTGTTAATAAGAAGTTGAAATAAATGTATGCAAGATTTCACAGCTCTAACATCACTCCTTCATAGTCAGCCTATGACCTTTTCAGATCACCACCGTACCTGGAAAGAAACAATGCAGTTGTTAATAAGAAGAGTTGAAATAAATGTATGCAAGATTTCACCCCTCTAGCATCACTCCTTCATAGTCAGCCTATGACCTTTTCAGATCACCACCGTACCTGGAAAGAAACAATGCAGTTGTTAATAAGAAGAGTTGAAATAAATGTATGCAAAGATTTCACAGCTCTAGCATCACTCCTTCATAGTCAGCCTATGACCTTTCCAGATCACCACCGTACCTGGAAAAAACAATGCAGTTGTTAATAAGAAGGTTGAAATAAATGTATGCAAGATTTCACAGCTCTAACATCACTCCTTCATAGTCAGCCTATGACCTTTTTCGAATCACCACCGTACCTGGAAAGAAACAATGCAGTTGTTAATAAGAAGAGGTTGAAATAAATGTATGCAGATTTCACAGCTCTAACATCACTCCTTCATAGTCAGCCTATGACCTTTTCAGATCACCACCATTGCCTGGAAAAGAAACAATGCAGTTGTTAATAAGAAGAGTTGAAATAAATGTATGCAAGATTTCACAGCTCCCCAGCATCACTCCTTCATAGTCAGCCCCAGTATGACCTTTTCAGATCACCACCGTACCTGGAAAGAAACAATGCAGTTATTAATAAGAAGAAGATTGAAATAAATGTATGCAAGATTTCACAGCTCTAGCATCACTCCTTCATAGTCAGCCTATGACCTTTTCGGCCACCACCATACCTGGAAAGAAACAATGCAGTTGTTAATAAAGTTGAAATAAATAATGCAATTTCAACTCTAATCACTCCTTCATAGTCAGTATGCCCTTTTTAAATTTCCAACCTGGAAAGAAAAAGAAAAAATGCAGTTATTATAAGAAGAAAATAAATGTATGCAAGATTTCACAGCTCTAGCATCACTCCTTCATAGTCAGACCTTTTCACCACCGTACCTGGAAAAGAAACAATGCACCTGGAAAAGAAAGTTAAATAAATGTGCAGTTCATAGTCAATACCTTTTCAGATCACCACCGTACCTGAAAGAAACAATGCAGTTGTTAATAAAAAGAGTTGAAATAAATGTATGCAAGATTTCACAGCTCTAGCATCACTCCTTCATAGTCAGCCTATGACCTTTCCAGCCCACCACCGTACCTGGAAAGAAACAATGCAGTTGTTAATAAGAAGAGTTGAAATAAATGTATGCAAGATTTCACAGCTCTAGCATCACTCCTTCATAGTCAGCCTATGACCTTTTCAGATCCCACCATACCTGGAAAGAAACAATGCAGTTGTTAATAAGAAGAGTTGAAATAAATGTATGCAAGATTTCACAGCTCTAGCATCACTCCTTCATAGTCAGCCTATGACCTTTTCAGATCACCACCATTACCTGGAAAAGAAACAATGCAGTTGTTAATAAGAAGAGTTGAAATAAATGTATGCAAGATTTCACAGCTCTAGCATCCTCCCTTCATAGTCAGCCTATGACCTTTTCAGCCACCACCACCGTACCTGGAAAGAAACAATGCAGTTGTTAATAAGAAGAGTTGAAATAAATTCAAGATTTCTAACATCACTCCTTCATAGTCAGCCTATGACCTTTTCAGATCACCACCGTACCTGGAAAGAAACAATGCAGTTGTTAATAAGAAGAGTTGAAATAAATGTATGCAAGATTTCACAGCTCTAGCATCACTCCTTCATAGTCAGCCTATGACCTTTTCAGATCACCACCGTACCTGGAAAGAAACAATGCAGTTGTTAATAAGAAGAGTTGAAATAAATGTATGCAAGATTTTCACAGCTCTAGCATCACTCCTTCATAGTCAGCCTATGACCTTTCCAGCCCACCACCATACCTGGAAAAGAAACAATGCAGTTGTTAATAAGAAGAGTTGAAATAAATGTATGCAAGATTTCACAGCTCTAACATCTCCTTCCATAGTCAACCTATGACCTTTTCAGATCACCACCGTCCTGAAAGAAACAATGCACTCCTTGAAATAAATGTATAGCAAGATTTCAGTCACTCCTTCATAGCATCCCTTCCAGTGACCTTTTCAGATTACCACCGTACCTGGAAAGAAACAATGCAGTTGTTAATAAGAAGAGTTGAAATAAATGTATGCAAGATTTCCACAGCTCTAGCATCACTCCCTTCATAGTCGGCCTATGACCTTTTCAGATCACCACCGTACCTGGAAAAAAACAATGCAGTTGTTAATAAGAAGAGTTGAAATAAATGTATGCAAGATTTCACAGCTCTAGCATCACTCCTTCATAGTCAGCCCATGACCTTTCCAGCCCACCACCGTACCTGGAAAGAAACAATGCAGTTGTTAATAAGAAGAGTTGAATAAATGTATGATTTTTACAGCCTAGATTTCATAGTCAGCTCTAAAGCAATCACTCCCTTTCATAGTCAGCCTATGACCTTTTCAGATCACCACCGTACCTGGAAAAGAAACAATGCAGTTGTTAATAAGAAGAGTTGAAATAAATGTATGCAAGATTTCACAGCTCTAGCATCACTCCTTCATAGTCACCTATGACCTTTTCAGCCCACCACCGTACCTGGAAAGAAACAATGCAGTTATTAATAAGAAGAGTTGAAATAAATGTATGCAAGATTTTCTAGCATCACCCTTCACCAGCCTATGACCTTTCTGAATCACCACCGTACCTGGAAAGAAACAATGCAGTTGTTAATAAGAAGAGTTGAAATAAATGTATGCAAGATTTCACAGCTCTAGCATCACTCCTTCATAGTCAGCCTATGACCTTTTCAGATCACCACCGTACCTGGAAAAGAAACAATGCAGTTGTTAATAAGAAGATTTAAAATAAATGTATGCAAGATTTCACAGCTCTAGCATCATCCTTCATAGTCAGCCTATGACCTTTTCAGATCACCACCATACCTGGAAAAACAATGAAAACAATGCAGTTGTTAATAAGAAGAGTTGAAATAAATGTATGCAAGATTTCACAGCTCTAGCATCACTCCTTCATAGTCAGCCTATGACCTTTTCAGATCACCACCGTACCTGGAAAGAAAACAATGCAGTTGTTAATAAGAAGAGTTGAAATAAATGTATGCAAGATTTCACAGCTCTAGCATCACTCCTTCATAGTCAGCCTATGACCTTTTCAGCCCACCACCGTACCTGGAAAAAAATGCAGTTGTTAATAAGAAGAGTTGAAATAAATGTATGCAAGATTTCAGCTCTAGCATCACTCCTTCATAGTCAGCCTATGACCTTTTCCCATCACCACCGTACCTGGAAAGAAACAATGCAGTTGTTAATAAGAAGAGTTGAAATAAATGTATGCAAGATTTCACAGCTCTCCTTCATAGTCATTTCAGATCACCACCGTACCTAGGAAAGAAACAATTCATTTCAGCTCTAGCATCCTCCTTCATGACCTTTTTTCAGATCACCACCGTACCTGGAAAGAAACAATGCAGTTGTTAATAAGAAGAGTTGAAATAAATGTATGCAAGATTTCACAGCTCTAGCATCACTCCTTCATAGTCAGCCTATGACCTTTTCAGATCACCACCGTACCTGGAAAGAAACAATGCAGTTGTTAATAAGAAGAGTTGAAATAAATGTATGCAAGATTTCACAGCTCTAGCATCACTCCTTCATAGTCAGCCTATGACCTTTTCAGATCACCACCGTACCTGGAAAGAAAAATGCAGAAGAGTTGAAATAAATGTAATAAGACTTCCTTCATTCAGCCTTAATAAGAAGAGTTGAAATAAATGTATGCAAGATTTCACAGCTCTAACATCACTCCTTCATAGTCAGCCTATGACCTTTTCAGAAATAAATGTTAATAAGAAGATTTCACAGCTCTAGCATCACTCCTTCATAGTCAGCCTATGACCTTTTCAGATCACCACCGTACCTGGAAAGAAACAATGCAGTTGTTAATAAGAAGAGTTGAAATAAATGTATGCAAGATTTCACAGCTCTAGCATCACTCCTTCATAGTCAGCCTATGACCTTTTCAGATCACCACCGTACCTGGAAAGAAACAATGCAGTTGTTAATAAGAAGAGTTGAAATAAATGTATGCAAGATTTCACAGCTCTAGCATCCTCCTTCATAGTCAGCCTATGACCTTTCCAGCCACCACCGTACCTGGAAAGAAACAATGCAGTTGTTAATAAGAAGAGTTGAAATAAATGTGCAAGATTTCACAGCTCTAGCATCACTCCTTCATAGTCAGCCTATGACCTTTTCAGATCACCACCGTACCTGGAAAGAAACAATGCAGTTGTTAATAAGAAGAGTTGAAATAAATGTATGCAAGATTTCAGCTCTAGCATCACTCCTTCATAGTCAGCCTATGACCTTTTCAGCCCACCACCGTACCTGGAAAGAAACAATGCAGTTGTTAATAAGAAGAGTTGAAATAAATGTATGCAAGATTTCACAGCTCTAGCATCACTCCTTCATAGTCAGCCTATGACCTTTTCAGATCCACCACCGTACCTGGAAAGAAACAATGCAGTTGTTAATAAGAAGAGTTGAAATAAATGTATGCAAGATTTCACAGCTCTAGCATCACTCCTTCATAGTCAGCCTATGACCTTTTCAAGAGTCACCACCACTCCTTCATAGTCAGCCTATGACCTTTTCAGATACCTGGAAAAGAAACAATGCAGTTGTTAATAAGAAGAGTTGAAATAAATGTATGCAAGATTTCACAGCTCTAGCATCACTCCTTCATAGTCAGCCTATGACCTTTTCAGATCACCACCGTACCTGGAAAGAAACAATGCAGTTGTTAATAAGAAGAGTTGAAAAGAAATGTATGCAAGATTTCACAGCTCTAGCATCACTCCTTCATAGTCAGCCTATGACCTTTCAGATCACCACCGTACCTGGAAAGAAACAATGCAGTTGTTAATAAGAAGAGTTGAAATAAATGTATGCAAGATTTCAAGCATTTTCATAGTCAGCTCTTTTCAGCATCACTACCTTGCAGTTGTTATCAAGAAGAGTTGAAATAAATGTATGCAAGATTTCAGTCAGGCATCACCCTATGACCTTTTTTCAGATCACCACCGTACCTGGAAAGAAACAATGCAGTTGTTAATAAGAAGAGTTGAAATAAATGTATGCAAGATTTCACAGCTCTAGCATCACTCCTTCATAGTCAGCCTATGACCTTTCCAGCCCACCACCGTACCTGGAAAGAAACAATGCAGTTGTTAATAAGAAGAGTTGAAATAAATGTATGCAAGATTTCACAGCTCTAGCATCACTCCTTCATAGTCAGCCTATGACCTTTTCAGATCACCACCGTACCTGGAAAGAAACAATGCAGTTGTTAATAAGAAGAGTTGAAATAAATGTATGCAAGATTTCACAGCTCTAGCATCACTCCTTCATAGTCAGCCTATGACCTTTTCAGATCACCACCGTTACCTGGAAAGAAACAATGCAGTTGTTAATAAGAAGAGTTGAAATAAATGTATGCAGATTTTCACAGCAGCATCACTCCTTCATAGTCAGCCTATGACCTTTCCAGCACCACCGTACCTGGAAAGAAACAATGCAGTTGTTAATAAGAAGAGTTGAAATAAATGTATGCAAGATTTCACAGCTCTAGCATCACTCCTTCATAGTCAGCCTATGACCTTTCCAGCCCACCACCGTACCTGGAAAGAAACAATGCAGAAACAATTGTTAATAAGAAGAGTTGAAATAAATGTATGCAAGATTTCACAGCTCTAGCATCACTCCTTCATAGTCAGCCTATGACCTTTTCAGATCACCACCGTACCTGGAAAGAAACAATGCAGTTGTTAATAAGAAGAGTTGAAATAAATGTATGCAAGATTTCACAGCTCTAGCATCACTCCTTCATAGTCAGCCTATGACCTTTTCAGATTACCACCGTACCTGGAAAGAAACAATGCAGTTGTTAATAAGAAGAGTTGAAATAAATGTATGCAAGATTTCACAGCTCTAGCATCACTCCTTCATAGTCAGCCCTATGACCTTTTCAGCCCACCACCACCTGGAAAGAAACAATGCAGTACCTGAAGAAAATAAATGTGTGAAGATTTCACAGCTCTAGCATCACCTTTCATAGTCAGCCTTGACCTTTCAGATCACCACCGTACCTGGAAAGAAACAATGCAGTTGAAAAGAATTGAAATAAATGTATGCAAGATTTCACAGCTCTAGCATCACCCTTCATAGTCAGCCTATGACCTTTCCAGCCCACCACCGTACCTGAAAGAAACAATGCAGTTGTTAATAAGAAGAGTTGAAATAAATGTATGCAAGATTTCACAGCTCTAGCATCACTCCTTCATAGTCAGCCTATGACCTTTCCAGCCCACCACCGTACCTGGAAAGAAACAATGCAGTTGTTAATAAGAAGAGTTGAAATAAATGTATGCAAGATTTCACAGCTCTAGCATCACTCCTTCATAGTCAGCCTATGACCTTTTCAGATCACCACCGTACCTGGAAAAGAAACAATGCAGTTGTTAATAAGAAGAGTTGAAATAAATGTATGCAAGATTTCACAGCTCTAGCATCACTCCTTCATAGTCAGCCTATGACCTTTTCAGCCCACCACCGTACCTGGAAAAAAACAATGCAGTTGTTAATAAGAAGAGTTGAAATAAATGTATGCAAGATTTCACAGCTCTAGCATCACCCTTCATAGTCACCTATGACCTTTCAGATTACCACCGTACCTGGAAAGAAACAATGCAGTTGTTAATAAGAAGAGTTGAAATAAATGTATGCAAGATTTCACAGCTCTAGCATCACCCTTCATAGTCAGCCTATGACCTTTCCAGATCACCACCGTACCTGGAAAGAAACAATGCAGTTGTTAATAAGAAGAGTTGAAATAAATGTATGCAAGATTTCACAGCTCTAGCATCACTCCTTCATAGTCAGCCTATGACCTTTTCAGATCACCACCGTACCTGGAAAGAAACAATGCAGTTGTTAATAAGAAGAGTTGAAATAAATGTATGCAAGATTTCACAGCTCTAGCATCACTCCTTCATAGTCAGCCTATCACCATGCCTTGCAGTTGTTAATAAGAAGAGTTGAAATAAATGTATGCAAGATTTCCTTCACTCATAGTCAGCCTATGACCTTTCCACCACCACCGTACCTGGAAAGAAACAATGCAGTTGTTAATAAGAAGAGTTGAAATAAATGTATGCAAGATTTCACAGCTCTAGCATCACTCCTTCATAGTCAGCCTATGACCTTTCCAGCCCACCACCGTACCTGGAAAGAAACAATGCAGTTGTTAATAAGAAGAGTTGAAATAAATGTATGCAAGATTTCACAGCTCTAGCATCACTCCTTCATAGTCAGCCTATGACCTTTTCAGATCACCACCGTACCTGGAAAGAAACAATGCAGTTGTTAATAAGAAGAGTTGAAATAAATGTATGCAAGATTTCACAGCTCTAGCATCACCCTTCATAGTCAGCCTATGACCTTTCCAGCCCACCACTGTACCTGGAAAGAAAACAATGCTGGAAAGAAACAATGCAGCATTCCTTCATAGTTAATAAGAAGAGTTGAAATAAATGTATGCAAGATTTCACAGCTCTAGCATCACTCCTTCATAGTCAGCCTATGACCTTTTCAGATCACCACCGTACCTGGAAAGAAACAATGCAGTTGTTAATAAGAAGAGTTGAAATAAATGTATGCAAGATTTCACAGCTCTAGCATCACTCCTTCATAGTCAGCCTATGACCTTTTCAGATCACCACCGTACCTGGAAAGAAACAATGCAGTTGTTAATAAGAAGAGTTGAAATAAATGTATGCAAGCAAGATTTCATAGTCAGCTCTAGCATCACTCCTTCATAGTTGAAATAAATGTATGCTATGACCTTTCAGATCAGCCCACCACCGTACCTGGAAAGAAACAATGCAGTTGTTAATAAGAAGAGTTGAAATAAATGTATGCAAGATTTCACAGCTCTAGCATCACTCCTTCATAGTCAGCCCTATGACCTTTTTTGACCTTCAGATCACCACCGTACCTGGAAAGAGAAACAATGCAGTTAGCATTAATAAGAAGAGTTGAAATAAATGTATGCAAGATTTCACAGCTCTAGCATCACTCCTTCATAGTCAGCCTATGACCTTTTCCAGATCACCACCGTACCTGGAAAGAAACAATGCAGTTGTTAATAAGAAGAGTTGAAATAAATGTATGCAAGATTTCACAGCTCTAGCATCACTCCTTCATAGTCAGCCTATGACCTTTTTCGATCACCACCGTACCTGGAAAGAAACAATGCAGTTGTTAATAAGAAGAGTTGAAATAAATGTATGCAAGATTTCACAGCTCTAGCATCACTCCTTCATAGTCAGCCTATGACCTTTTCAGATCACCACCGTACCTGGAAAGAAACAATGCAGTTGTTAATAAGAAGAGTTGAAATAAATGTATGCAAGATTTCACAGCTCTAGCATCACTCCTTCATAGTCAGCCTATGACCTTTCCAGCCCACCACCGTACCTGGAAAGAAACAATGCAGTTGTTAATAAGAAGAGTTGAAATAAATGTAAAGATTTCACAGCTCTAGCATCACTCCTTCATAGTCAGCCTATGACCTTTTCAGCCCACCACCGTACCTGGAAAGAAACAATGCAGTTGTTAATAAGAAGAGTTGAAATAAATGTATGCAAGATTTCACAGCTCTAGCATCACTCCTTCATAGTCAGCCTATGACCTTTTCCAGATCACCACCGTACCTGGAAAGAAACAATGCAGTTGTTAAGAAGAGTTGAAATAAATGTATGCAAGATTTCACAGCTCTAGCATCACTCCTTCATAGTCAGCCTATGACCTTTCCAGCCCACCACCGTACCTGGAAAGAAACAATGCAGTTGTTAATAAGAAGAGTTGAAATAAATGTATGCAAGATTTCACAGCTCTAGCATCATGCTTCATAGTCAGCCTATGACCTTTCAGATCACCACCGTACCTGGAAAGAAACAATGCAGTTGTTAATAAGAAGAGTTGAAATAAATGTATGCAAGATTTCACAGCTCTAGCATCACTCCTTCATAGTCAGCCTATGACCTTTCCAGATCACCACCGTACCTGGAAAGAAACAATGCAGTTGTTAATAAGAAGAGTTGAAATAAATGTATGCAAGATTTCACAGCTCTAGCATCACTCCTTCATAGTCAGCCTATGACCTTTCCAGATCACCACCGTACCTGAAAGAAACAATGCAGTTGTTAATAAGAAGAGTTGAAATAAATGTATGCAAGATTTCCACAGCTCTAGCATCACTCCTTCATAGTCAGCCTATGACCTTTCCAGATCACCACCGTACCTGGAAAGAAACAATGCAGTTGTTAATAAGAAGAGTTGAAATAAATGTATGCAAGATTTCACAGCCAACCTTTTCAGATCACCACCGTACCTGGAAAGAAACAATGCAGTTGTTAATAAGAAGAGTTGAAATAAATGTATGCAAGATTTCACAGCTCTAGCATCACTCCTTCATAGTCAGCCTTTTCCAGATCACCACCGTACCTTTTCAGAAGAGTCAAGATTTCACAGCTCTACATCACTCCTTCATAGTAGCCTATGACCTTTCAGATCAACCGTACCTGGAAAAGAAAAATGCAGTTGTTAATAAGAAGAGTTGAAATAAATGTATGCAAGATTTCACAGCTCTAGCATCACTCCTTCATAGTCAGCCTATGACCTTTTCAGATTACCACCGTACCTGGAAAGAAACAATGCAGTTGTTAATAAGAAGAGTTGAAATAAATGTATGCAAGATTTCACAGCTCTAGCATCACTCCTTCATAGTCAGCCTATGACCTTTCCAGCCCACCACCGTACCTGGAAAGAAACAATGCAGTTGTTAATAAGAAGAGTTGAAATAAATGTATGCAAGATTTCACAGCTCTAGCATCACTCCTCCTTCATAGTCAGCCTATGACCTTTTTCAGATCACCACCGTACCTGGAAAGAAACAATGCAGTTGTTAATAAGAAGAGTTGAAATAAATGTATGCAAGATTTCACAGCTCTAGCATCACTCCTTCATAGTCAGCCTATGACCTTTTCAGATCACCACCGTACCTGGAAAGAAAACAATGCAGTTGTTAATAAGAAGAGTTGAAATAAATGTATGCAAGATTTCACAGCTCTAGCATCACTCCTTCATAGTCAGCCTATGACCTTTCCAGACCACCACCGTACCTGGAAAGAAACAATGCAGTTGTTAATAAGAAGAGTTGAAATAAATGTATGCAAGATTTCACAGCTCTAGCATCACTCCTTCATAGTCAGCCTATGACCTTTTCAGATCACCACCGTACCTGGAAAGAAACAATGCAGTTGTTAATAAGAAGAGTTGAAATAAATGTATGCAAGATTTCACAGCTCTAGCATCACTCCTTCATAGTCAGCCTATGACCTTTTCAGATCACCACCGTACCAATGCAGTTGTTAAAAGAGTTGAAATAAATGTATGCAAGATTTCACAGCTCTAGCATCACCCCCTTCATAGTCAGCCTAATTTTCAGCCCACCACCGTACCTGGAAAGAAAACAATGCAGTTGAAAAGAAGAGTTGAAATAAATGTATGCAAGATTTCACAGCTCTAGCATCACTCCTTCATAGTCAGCCTATGACCTTTCCAGCCCACCACCGTACCTGGAAAGAAACAATGCAGTTGTTAATAAGAAGAGTTGAAATAAATGTATGCAAGATTTCACAGCTCTAGCATCACTCCTTCATAGTCAGCCTATGACCTTTTTCAGATCACCACTGTATGGAAAGAAACAATGCAGTTGTTAATAAGAAGAGTTGAAACCAGCTCTAGCATCACTGTCAGAAAGAAACAATGCAGTTGTTAATAAGAAGAGTTGAAATAAATGTATGCAAGATTTCACAGCTCTAGCATCACTCCTTCATAGTCAGCCTATGACCTTTTCAGATCACCACCGTACCTGGAAAGAAACAATGCAGTTGTTAATAAGAAGAGTTGAAATAAATGTATGCAAGATTTCACAGCTCTAGCATCACCCTTCATAGTCAGCCTATGACCTTTTCCAGCCCACCACCGTACCTGGAAAGAAACAATGCAGTTGTTAATAAGAAGAGTTGAAATAAATGTATGCAAGATTTCACAGCTCTAGCATCACTCCTTCATAGTCAGCCTATAACCTTTCCAGCCCACCACCGTACCTGGAAAGAAACAATGCAGTTGTTAATAAGAAGAGTTGAAATAAATGTATGCAAGATTTCACAGCTCTAGCATCACTCCTTCATAGTCAGCCTATGACCTTTTCAGATCACCACCGTACCTGGAAAGAAAACAATGCAGTTGTTAATAAGAAGAGTTGAAATAAATGTATGCAAGATTTCACAGCTCTATCACTCCTTCATAGTCAGCCTCCTTTTCCAGCCCACCACCGTACCTGGAAAGAAACAATGCAGTTGTTAATAAGAAGAGTTGAAATAAATGTATGCAAGATTTCACAGCTCTAGCATCACCCTTCATAGTCAGCCTTTTTCCAGCCCACCACCGTACCTGGAAAGAAACAATGCAGTTGAAGAGTTAATAAGAAGAGTTGAAATAAATGTATGCAAGATTTCACAGCTCTAGCATCACTCCTTCATAGTCAGCCTATGACCTTTTCAGATCACCACCGTACCTGGAAAGAAACAATGCAGTTGTTAATAAGAAGAGTTGAAATAAATGTATGCAAGATTTCACAGCTCTAGCATCACTCCTTCATAGTCAGCCTATGACCTTTCCAGCCCACCACCGTACCTGGAAAGAAACAATGCAGTTGTTAATAAGAAGAGTTGAAATAAATGTATGCAAGATTTCACAGCTCTAGCATCACTCCTTCATAGTCAGCCTATGACCTTTCCAGCCCACCACCGTACCTGGAAAGAAACAATGCAGTTGTTAATAAGAAGAGTTGAAATAAATGTATGCAAGATTTCACAGCTCTAGCATCACTCCTTCATAGTCAGCCTATGACCTTTCCAGATCACCACCGTACCTGAAAGAAACAATGCAGTTGTTAATAAGAAGAGTTGAAATAAATGTATGCAAGATTTCACAGCTCTAGCATCACTCCTTCATAGTCAGCCTATGACCTTTCCAGATCACCACCGTACCTGGAAAGAAACAATGCAGTTGTTAATAAGAAAGAGTTGAAATAAATGTATGCAAGATTTCACAGCTCTAGCATCACTCCTTCATAGTCAGCCTATGACCTTTTCCACCGTACCTGGAAAGAAACAATGCAGTTGTTAATAAGAAGAGTTGAAATAAATGTATGCCACCGCATCACTCCTTCATAGTCCTGGAAAGAAACAATGCAGTTGTTAATAAGAAGAGTTGAAATAAATGTATGCAAGATTTCACAGCTCTAGCATCACTCCTTCATATCAGTCCTTTCCAGTACCTGGAAAGAAACAATGCATTAATAAGAAGAGTTGAAATAAATGTATGCCTTTTCATAGATCCTTTTCAGACCCACCGTACCTGGAAAGAAACAATGCAGTTGTTAATAAGAAGAGTTGAAATAAAATGTATGCAAGATTTCACAGCTCTAGCATCACTCCTTCATAGTCAGCCTATGACCTTTTCAGATCACCACCGTACCTGGAAAGAAACAATGCAGTTGTTAATAAGAAGAGTTGAAATAAATGTATGCAAGATTTCACAGCTCTAGCATCACTCCTTCATAGTCAGCCTATGACCTTTTCAGATCACCACCGTACCTGGAAAGAAACAATGCAGTTGTTAATAAGAAGAGTTGAAATAAATGTATGCAAGATTTCACAGCTCTAGCATCACTCCTTCATAGTCAGCCTATGACCTTTTCAGATCACCACCGTACCTGGAAAGAAACAATGCAGTTGTTAATAAGAAGAGTTGAAATAAATGTATGCAAGATTTCACAGCTCTAGCATCACTCCTTCATAGTCAGCCTATGACCTTTTCAGATCACCACCGTACCTGGAAAGAAACAATGCAGATATTTAGAAGAGTTGAAATAAATGTATGCAAGATTTCACGGCTCTAACATCACTCCTTCATAGTCAGCCTATGACCTTTTCAGATCACCACCGTACCTGGAAAGAAACAATGCAGTTGTTAATAAGAAGAGTTGAAATAAATGTATGCAAGATTTCACAGCTCTAGCATCACTCCTTCATAGTCAGCCTATGACCTTTTCAGATCACCACCGTACCTGGAAAGAAACAATGCAGTTGTTAATAAGAAGAGTTGAAATAAAGATTTCACAGCTCTAGCATCACTCCTTCATAGTCAAGATGACCTTTCCAGCCCACCACCGTACCTGGAAAGAAACAATGCAGTTGTTAATAAGAAGAGTTGAAATAAATGTAGATTTCACAGCTCTATCATCACCTTCATAGTCAGCCTATGACCTTTTCAGATCACCACCGTACCTGGAAAGAAACAATGCAGTTGTTAATAAGAAGAGTTGAAATAAATGTATGCAAGATTTCACAGCTCTAGCATCACTCCTTCATAGTCAGCCTATGACCCTTTCAGCCCACCACCGTACCTGGAAAAGAAACAATGCAGTTGTTAATAAGAAGAGTTGAAATAAATGTATGCAAGATTTCACAGCTCTAGCATCACCCTAGTCAGCCTATGACCTTTTCAGATCACCACCGTACCTGGAAAGAAACAATGTTGTTAATAAGAAGAGTTGAAATAAATGTATGCAAGATTTCACAGCTCTAACATCACTCCTTCATAGTCAGCCTATGACCTTTTCAGATCACCACCGTACCTGGAAAGAAACAATGCAGTTGTTAATAAGAAGAGTTGAAAAAATGTATGCAAGATTTCACAGCTCTAGCATCACTCCTTCATAGTCAGCCTATGACCTTTTTCAGCCCACCACCGTACCTGGAAAGAAACAATGCAGTTGTTAATAAGAAGAGTTGAAATAAATGTATGCAAGATTTCACAGCTCTAGCATCACTCCTTCATAGTCAGCCTATGACCTTTCCAGCCCATCACCACCGTACCTGGAAAGAAACAATGCAGTTGTTAATAAGAAGAGTTGAAATAAATGTATGCAAGATTTCACAGCTCTAGCATCACCTTCATAGTCAGCCTATGACCTTTTCAGATCACCACCGTACCTGGAAAGAAACAATGCAGTTGTTAATAAGAAGAGTTGAAATAAATGTTGAAATTTCAAAACATCACTATAGTCAGCCTAGACCTTTCAGATCACCACCGTACTAAAGAAACAATCACTCCTTCATTGAAATAAATCATGCCTTTCACAGCTCTAGCATTTTCATAGTCAGACCTTTTCAGATCACCACCGTACCTGGAAAGAAACAATGCAGTTGTTAATAAGAAGAGTTGAAATAAATGTATGCAAGATTTCACAGCTCTAGCATCACTCCTTCATAGTCAGCCCTATAACCTTTTTAGATAGCACCACCAAAGAAACCTATGAAAGAAACAATGCTTTTTGAAATAAATGTATGCAAGATTTCACAGCTCTAACATCACTCCTTCATACCTGACCTTTTCAGAAAAAGAAACAATGCAGTTGTTAATAAGAAGAGTTGAAATAAATGTATGCAAGATTTCACAGCTCTAACATCACTCCTTCATAGTCAGCCTATGACCTTTTCAGATCACCACAATGCGTTGTTAATAAGAAAGAAATAAATGTATGCAATTCACAGCAGCATCACTCCTTCATAGTCAGCCTATGACCTTTTCAATCACCACCGTACCTGGAAAGAAACAATGCAATTGTTAATAAGAAGAGTTGAAATAAATGTATGCAAGCTCTAGCATCACTTTCATAGTCAGCTATGACCTTTCCAGCCCACCACCGTCCTGGAAAGAAACAATGCCTTCAAGATTTCAGTCTAACCTATGACCTTTTTTTCAGATCACCACCGTACCTGGAAAAGAAACAATGCAGTTGTTAATAAGAAGAGTTGAAATAAATGTATGCAAGATTTCACAGCTCTAGCATCACTCCTTCATAGTCAGCCCTATGACCTTTTCAGCCCACCACCGTACCTGGAAAGAAACAATGCAGTTGTTAATAAGAAGAGTTGAAATAAATGTATGCAAGATTTCACAGCATCACTAGCATAGTCAGCTCCTTCAGCCCACCACCGTCAGAAACAATGCTTGTTAATAAGAAGAGTTTTGTATGCAGATTTCACCACCGTACCTGGAAACCGAAAAGAAACAATGCAGTTGTTAATAAGAAGAGTTGAAATAAATGTATGCAAGATTTCACAGCTCTAGCATCACTCCTTCATAGTCAGCCCACCACCGTACCTGGAAAGAAACAATGCTTGTTAAGAAGAGTTGAAATAAATGTATGCAAGATTTCACACCGCATCACCTGTCAGCCTATGACCTTTCAGACCACCGTACCTGGAAAAGAAACAATGCAGTTGTTAATAAGAAGAGTTGAAATAAATGTATGCAAGATTTCACAGCTCTAGCATCACTCCTTCATAGTCAGCCTATGACCTTTTTTTTCCACCACCGTACCTGGAAAGAAACAATGCAGTTGTTAATAAGAAGAGTTGAAATAAATGTATGCAAGATTTCACAGCTCTAGCATCACTCCTTCATAGTCAGCCTATGACCTTTTCAGCCCACCACCGTACCTGGAAAGAAACAATGCAGTTGTTAATAAGAAGAGTTGAAATAAATGTATGCAAGATTTCACAGCTCTAGCATCACTCCTTCATAGTCAGCCTATGACCTTTTCAGCCCACCACCGTACCTGGAAAGAAACAATGCAGTTGTTAATAAGAAGAGTTGAAATAAATGTATGCAAGATTTCACAGCTCTAGCATCACTCCTTCATAGTCAGCATTTCAGATCACCACCGTACCTTCAAGAAGAGTTGAAATAAATGTATGCAAGATTTCACAGCTCAAGCATCACTCCTTCATAGTCACCTATGACCTTTTCAGATCACCACCGTACCTGGAAAGAAACAATGCAGTTGTTAATAAGAAGAGTTGAAATAAATGTATGCAAGATTTCATCACCTTCAAGTCAGCCTATCACTTCTTCTTTTTAAAAGAAGAGTTGTGGCGTAATGGATTGTCGACTTTCAGAATGACCTGGAAAGAAACAATGCGGAATAAGAAGAGTTGAAATAAATGTATGCAAGATTTCACAGCTCAAGTTCATTACATTCAGATTACCACCGTACCTGGAAAGAAACAATTTGGAAGAGTTGAAATAAATGCATGCAAGATTTCACGGCTCAAGTATCATTCAAGCACGGTATGGATTGCAAATGAGGAACCGAGAGTACGTGCTTTCACTGGTTCTTATAATTACGTGCCATTTGGGTGGAATTAACCAGATAGGTAAACTAGAAGGTAAACTATGAATTCAAAATCAACCTGGACATGTGGTGCTCCTACGACTCGACAGTCAGTTATGTGCCATGTGTGATGCACGCTTTGGTGATCATGTATCGAAAGATACATGACTGACGAGGCAGATTTTTCCCACAGTAGACTGGTTGCCAACCAAAGTTAAAGAACTTAGTCTGTCATGCTATTAAACCCATATCTGGGGGGAGAAGAGATGGATTCATATTTCTGGGTAAGTGAATCTAAGGAACTCGACTGGAATACGAACTCGGCTCTCCGAATTCTAACTCCGAGCCGATATCCATTACATCACAACGCACATACGTACAAGGACTGAATCTAACGAATACACCGTACAAGACCTGAATCTAGCTGCAAAAGGGCGATATTGGTAACTCTGGCCGACGATTGTGCTAGGACAAAGTCATAAGACATTGCAACCAATGTTTTGCACTTACCGGTCTTGTTCAAACAGTTGACCAGGCCGAATTGTGTGCTCTCTTCCAGAAACTAACCAAGGATCACTCAATATAGTTGCCATATAAACCACAGGTTTTCTCGGTGATGGCTGAAGAGACACCGAATTTCCTTAGAAGGTGTCTGGAACAGGACTTCGGACGCTATCCTAATAGACGAATGTACTCGGAGACGAGTAGCCAGTCATTACATTACCTAAGAGGTTTCACTTTTGGTTGGAATACGAGTTGTCCTTCCTTAGTATATACGAGGCTTACCTCAAATGACGCTGCAATAGACTTTGCTTGTGATACAGAGTTGAGATGTGCGATGATCTCCTTGACGAGGGTAGATATTTTTTTAATCATTTAACCCCAAGAAGGGTAATAAAGCCACTAAGACGCAATTGGTTACGGAATGTTACAGAATATGAGAAATAATATACTATTAAGGAGAGAAGACAATCAAAGAATAAGAATTAAAAAGACAAAAGATAATGATTGACATTGCATTTAAATTTTTGAAGCTCAAAATAGAGAGGTAGGCAAGAAACCGGAAGATTTCCACAAGCGAGAAGTGCGATAGAAGAAACTGTTAACATAGAACTTACGGTTACATCCATTTCAACTGTAAAATGATGAGACCTTGCCGCCAGTCTAATAGTGCGCTTAAATTCATAAAGTCTTGGTACCATAGACGAAATTTGAGCATAACAATTACCATGAAGGTATTTGTAGAAATGGCACAGACAAGCTACGTTACGTCAGTGGGAAAATGACTGAAGCCGAGATGCCAGGTCAGGACCAATAACTTTGCTGATTCTTCTTTGGATTTTATAAAGAATCTCTAAATATATAGCATCAGACCAGTTGTGGTAGCAATATTCAAAGTAAGGATGAATGGTAGATTATAGATATGCAAGATAGATTCTGGCGAGAAAAATTGTCGCGCACGACACAGTGAACCCACTTTCCTAGCAGTAGACCAAGCAATTGATTCAATATAATCTTTCGACTTCATATCAGCGGAAAACGTTAACCCGAGAAGGCGCAATGTCACTTTCCTGGAGGTTAGCATCTGGCGACCCAGACAGGTGATCACGTGATCGAACCAGCTGCGTTTGAGATATGATGGTGTGGGAGAGAACCGCATCAAAGATAGATATATAAGCACCCACCCCAGAGACAAGAGTCTCTCTCTCTCTCTCTCTCTCTGACACCCATGTAAATATGTAGGACCCATGTTCAGATGAGAGCCACACATGACCCAGTGGCCGACGATTATATTATACTCCTACTAGACTGGTCGACGATCACGTCTAAAGATATCCCATTTTTTTTTATTTTGCTGTCTAAGTATTTCTTACTAGAGGTAGCATAACTATTACTCATTCCTGGCTCTGGTTAGCGAATCCAGAAATGAAGGTACGTGGTTTCATTTTTTTTCCAAGATTTTCCGTGCGAAATGAACGCGAGCATGTTCAGTCATGCTCAGTATCCTTCTGTTGAACTATATTTCTGCTGCTTCAAATCTCTTCTTCATCTGTGATGAAATCGATCGTCCAGTATTCACAGCCATATAGGAGTACCGATATTCGAACTCGGTTCGCCGACGCTGTTACGCCACACCACACTACACTACACCTCCTCTTTGGGGGATAATACTCTCAAGTGACTGAATTGGAAGAATTTAGTTTCAAAAATATGCAATGGAAGATTTCAGTGAAGAAATTTGGGCCGGAAATATCAATCAGTGTTGAAAATTTAAAAGCTGTAGTCGCAAATGCTCCCAAAAAGCTAAAAGAAAGAAAGAAAGAAACAAATGCAGGAGATTTCACAATCGATCAGAAGCATGTTAAATAATTTAAGAGTGATTCCACTCCCCACCGAAAAAGAAAACTCCACAAATGGTTTCCATTTAAGGACCAAAATATAAGACATATGTTTACCAGCATTAATCATATTCAGCGGTATGAAATTGATCCACGTCCTGTCCCTGTGTAAAAGGCGAGGCAGATTTAACCAATTTCTAACAGAGCACTGACGCTTTCGTAAGAGAATGTTATCGGATGCCCATATAAGAACTTTGTAACTGAAAACTGTAGCAATAAAAATTTCTCATAAACAGCGTTCGCCAATAACTGAACTGTTGCAATAAAATGTTCGCATGAACACCGCTCACCAAAGACTTTTAGGTCGTATTTTTTTTCTATTATGATACTCAGGTGTTTTAAAAGTCTTCTTCTTCTTCTTCTTCTTCTTCTTCTTCTTCTATGTGCCGTATCCCTTCAGGATGTGGGCGGTCATGGTTCTCCACAACTTCCTGTCCTCAGTAAAGTTTTTTTTTTGCTATATCTCCTAATAGCTCTTCAGCCACCCATTTACCCATCTCGTTAGGTAATGCGTTGTTTTCCTCTGTCCCTCTTGACTACAATGTATCCCGTGAGTGTCAAAATTTCCAAGCCCTCTTTCCTCACTTTGTGCCCTAGAAATATCAAATTTCTCTTTCTGATGCTACGGATGCGTCCTTTTTGTTTCCATTTCCTCTAAAGCTTCGTCGTTGCTCTCATGATCAGTCCATGGTATACTTATTATCCTTCAGGGTACCTCGACACGGTGCAATCGTTAGCAAGCTTGTCTTGCTAGATCAATGACGACTGTGTAGTGAGTTCGATCCTCACTGGGTGTCTCCTACTTTTGGCCTTGTGCCACATCTAAGCTACGCTTGGAAAATCGCTACCTTCATCATCCTTCTGTTGAACTACATTTCTGAGGTTTCAAATCTCGTCTATATCTGTGATTAGATTGTCCAGTATTCATTACCATATAGAAGTACCGACATTACATAATAGTTCATTACTTATTTTCTTTGTTTCTGTTATAGAGGAACACACCTATTCTATTGTTAATAGACTCTCCCACCTATAATAAGTAGGAGTAGTAGCAGTCGCTAAGTCGCTCAGTGAGTTGGTCAGTCAGTCGATGTCGGACGACCGTTAGTCGGATGTTAAAGTATCAGCCACCCCAACTAGATTACTGCGTCATTACCTATTATACGTCGAACCTATTTTAGGACCGACTTAGTGAAATACAAGCCTCCATTGTGAAACTACTCTACAACAGTTTCTAAATGGCATTTTCCTGTTTCTCAATACTTCGCTTAACTTTCAGATAATATATTTCGCTATTCCAATGCACCTTTGAAATTCGGTGTCGTATTTTGCACCCAGTGTTTAAAACACTTTCTAGATATTTAAATTTTTGCTCTTGTTTAGTTTTTGGTATCTCCAATTTGTAATTCTTTAGATGACAACCACACATCCCCCTTCTTACAGTTGATAGTCCTTTCTTCTCGCTTTCCTTTACAACCTTCTGCAGGTGTTACTGTACTCAAAAAAGGGTATCTTCATTGTGGGTATGGTAGTAAATATCCTGTTACATCGCGAGAGAGGACAACGCTTTGGCCATCAGATGATCAAAATGTCATCTGATGGTATCACGTGACCATTGTTTATGGAAATGGTAACGAAGAGGCGGTGGCAAAAGTTGCAGTGAGGAAAAATTAGACATCTGTAATGAAGAACAGTCGAATAAACAAAAACAAAAAACTCTTTTATACTCAAACGGCATTATAACGATTGAAGTCGCCTTTTTAGGATAAGGAGATACAGAACACTAAGAGTTATGCGTGCATATGCATAAACATTGGACATAATAAGCAAATTCATTCTCCTCTTTGGGACATGCAAAATACCGAGCGTAAAAGTAAATAACTGTTAAAAAGCAACAGAAATATAATTCCATTTGTTCATTCACACACACACACACACACACACACATACATATATATATATATATATATACTGAGTATATCAAAAAACTTTTACAAACGTTGGGGGAGGGTTCCTCACACCAAAACAAAACAAAAAAAGTAAGAAAAAACACTGTACAAAAAAGCAAACAAAGATATGTACTGTTTATGGAGATGGTGCCACAGCTGAGAGTACTCTTCCTAAAACGTTCGCTTACAAAATAAATACTGAATTCTCTCTCCGAACAAATATTGAATTCTCGCTCTTCTTTGGGACACGCGGAAGCCGATTATTGAAAAAAAAATCAACATAGAAAATACTGAAACGCATCATAAACACAATCACTTGGGGAAGTGAAATAAAGATTAAATTCTCTCTTCTCTTTGGGATATGCAAATGTTGACCTTCAAAAATGACACTCAAGAAGACGCTGAAAGGCAGGATAAACACAGTCACCCGGATTGCAAGAACTGTTCAAAGATGGCATTAGAACAATTTGCCTTTTTTATTTTTTCTTTATCCAATGCAAGTGGCTTTGGGTTGCGAATAACCTGCAGAGATATCAAACCATTGACTAACAGCCGACAACTGTTGTGTGTTAAGGTTAAATACAGCTGTACAACATGTGTGTCAGTATCCCCCTTAAATACGTGATATTTCTGGCCCTCGCCCTCCGTAAGTAAATCTTTATACCTACAGGAACCATAGAAACATGTTCCTTTTTGCAGTCTCCCCGCCACTTACGATATTTCCCCGGGGGGTGATGTTGCATGGCTCCAGAGGGAAGTAATTAAATTTTGCAGTGTTCTATGATTTGTTCAGTCTAATATCCTTATCAACTTAATTTTCAGCATAACATTTCGGCTAGTGTAGTTTTTTTTTTTTTTTACAATTACAGAAATCTGTAATTGATATTAATTATAAATACATTTGCATTAAATGTATGATAATCTAATTCTATCAGCGAAATGAGGCTGTAGCTCTAATCTCCATAGGGGGTTCTAATGACACCAACGAGGTGAGAAAGAGGACGGAGGTGTACATTGAAAGAGCAGATGACAACAATTAGAAATGAAAGAAGTTAGTTAAAGATTCACATATGATAAGCCTCTACTACTACTACTACAACTACTACTACTACTAAAACTACTACTGCTACCACTACTGCTACAACTACTACTACTAAAACTACTACTACTACAACTACTACTGCTACCACTACTACTACTACAACTACTACTACTACAACTGCTACCACTACTGCTACAACTACTACTACTACAACTACTACTACTACAACTACTACTGCTACCACTACTACTACTACTACTACTACTAATAATAATAATAATAAGGTTTCATGGTATTAGCACCCACTGAATATAAAACTCGGCATGACAGATTGGGTCAATATCTACACTGGGAAACCTACGACTTTTACGGGAAGGAGATTGCAAGAAACTGGTGTGAACATCACCCAGACCCGGTTACATAGATAGGACCTGTAACAATTTTATGGGACTTTACATTACCCACAGACATTTACACCTGAAGATGATCTCAGATGAGACTGAAAGTACATGGGAAAAACAAAATGGAAATAAAATAAAAGCCAAAAAAAAAAAAACTACGGCGTCTTCCTTCATGAAATTAATATCATCATTACGAAGTCGATCAGAGAATTCTACAGCATTAAAATAAAATAAACAGACATACTATGTCTAGATTATTCAACCAAACATGCTTGAATTTTGGTATGCTTCCTATATATATATATATATATATATATATATATATATATATATATATATAATACAGGTTAGTCGATCATGTATCTTTCTATACATGACTGAGGAGGCAGATTTTTTCAAGCAGTAGGTTGCCATTTCTTTCTGCGGTAGACCAGTTACCATCCACGGCTATAGAACCCAGTCCATACTGGGGGGGTTGGGGGAGAAGAAGAGGATTCATAATTTTTCCAAGTGAATATAATGGATTCGACAGGAATTCGAACTTAGCTCAATCCGAGTCGCTACCATTACTCCACCGTACCTCCTCTACAATTCTTTGAATAATAACATCCTTATATTTGAGTTGTTGTCAGATAGAAGACACATACCAAGTACTTTCGACAATTTCAAATTGTCATCTTCAGGGCGTAATTTTCCCATACATAGGCAAACACTAAGACGAAATATGTGTAGTGTATACCGAAAGATGTTTTTTTTTAATTATGCTATTTATTAATAGTTGAATATATGATTTTGAGCGTGCAATGTCGCGACACTAGAGTTCTTGCTCAAATCGATCAAGTGAGAATTTTTTTGAATTTTGAAAATATATAAATCCATGAAATTTTCTTGTTATATGTATATATCTGTTAAAGTGAAATGGAGTTAGTATAATGCAATTAGCAGAGTAAAAGTGTCTTAGTAGCTTTCCACAGAATTTAAGATTCTGATTATTACTGTGCTGCGTATTTGATGTCGTAAGTATATTAAAGTGTGCAGCTTATATTTTATATCATAAATTCACCTACACTCGCATGCACTCTTCCAGCTATAAATAGGAGCATATAGTCTTGATGGTAACTCTGAATTCAAACCCTGATCTCCATGTCGGGGGTTGTGCAGTAGGCTAAAACCTACTCACTTAAAAAAAAAAAAAAAAACTGGCTTGTTACAGAAACCGCAACGATATCTTGCGAATGTTCCTCAAGGAATTTAAAAGGCATAATATATATATATATATATATATATATATATATATATATATATATATATTCAAACTACTGTCCTCATCTTTGTTGTTGTTATCACAACGTTTCGGCCGTTGTACCCTCTAACCTTCCAATGATGATGATGATGATGATATATGAACACTACCGATCTTTCAAAAGTATTAGTAGAAACCGGTAATAGAAGAATCGATAAAGACTGTATTGATAACGGCTTAATAAAGGTTCGTGGGAAAAGCATCACAGATACTGCCTCATTCACTGGAGAAAAAGATCATCATCATCATCATCATCATCATCATCATCATCATCGTCCCTTGACTTTTGTAATCGTAGTGGGGAACCGAATGCAGAAGCCACACGAAATCTTTTCCAAAACGGTCTATCAACGGCAGCCATCAACAATTCTGGTACAGTCATACCTGTCCATTGTTTGACATTGTCCAACCAGTTTTTGCGTTGCCGACCTCTCCTATGTCCACCTTCAACGGTGTCTTGCATGATGGCCTTGCACAGGCTGCCATGCCTTGTAATGTGTCCAAACCACGCCATTTTTCTCCGTTTGACAGTGGCGAGAAGAGGTTTCTGGTGTCCCAAAAAAAAAAAAAAAAAATCAGGGGCGTCTAAACAATGTCTAAATGCTTAAAATTAAAATGTTTAAATAGGCGTACCATTCAGAAGTCCAAACGTGCCGCATGTCTTGTTCTAAATCATCATCACCATTATCATCACCATCATCATCCCCTTGACTTTTGTAATCGTAGGGTGGATCCGGATGCTGAAGCGACATCAACGTTATTCCACGACGGTCTATCAACGGCAGCCGTCAGCAATTCTGAATATAAATAATGTAAATAATAACTTCTCATCCCAGAAATCCAGACGGTCTTTTTCGATTATCTGCATTTCGGTTTTCCGGACATGCATTATCCAGACTTCGATTATCCGGAAGAAGAATGAATAGAAAAATTTAAATTATCCGAACATTTTTTTAAAAATTTTCCTAAAAAAAACCCCAACTAATTCTAATATGAAATCTCAGATAAGCGTATAGAAAGCCACACTCTTCAACGTTTGGTAAAAACTGACAAATGTTGGTTGCGCCGTCAATCAAGAAGCGACCCTTACAAATAAATACATCTAATTTAAACCAACTCCGAGAGCTGGTGACAGTTAAAGGCGAAGCTAGGCGGAAACAAACACAAAATGAAGTAGTTCTCGTTCTCTCTCTCTCTCTCTCTCTGTATATATATATATATATATATATATATATATATATATATATATAAAAATGTATAAAACCTTGAGCAAAGCGTTTGAAAATGTGATTTTATAATACAAATGTTGAATTTCTTCCAGAAAATGACTTTTTTCTTAATTTCTTTTTCGATAATTTAGGTCGTCAGTTATCCGGAATTTTAATTTACCCAGAATTTTGAATTACCGGAATATTGAATTAACCGAACATAGTTTTTCAACCTCTGTCCTAAGATCTACGGAGAACCGAGCAAATACCCTATGTTTGTTTAACGGCATATCCTTATGGGTCAATTAATGCCAAAATCTAATTTTCTTTGGATCTTGGATATTTTTTTTTTATTTACAAAAATTTATTGGCGGTAATTTTTTTTTTTTTTCCAAAATGTATTACTGGTATTTTTTTTTTTTATTATTATGAAATATATTTTTATACTTTCAAAGATTTTTTATCGTAGTTTTTGGGGTTCCCTATTTTTTCATAGCTAGGACCCTAAGTGCTACCTCCTCAGGTTAGAGTGGACCGGGTAACAGCAGCAATTAAGAGGTGGTCACTCGCTTCTCAAAACCAATCAGAGGTCTTGCTGCTGGATGTAGTTTATCGTCATGCCCATGCCCGTGGAAGTACTCTATTCATTCGGACTTTTACTAAGATCCACAACATTAATATTTATGGCGTGTTTGAATTTGAAACCATTTTTATCCTGACAGCTTTTCACTATCTGCCCTGCGAGTCGGAGAGTGTTGTCTTCTGACAAAAAATATTTTCCCCTTCTTATGTTTAGAGCTCTGTATTTCAGCACATGAACTCTTTCAAAGCCTTCTGGGAAGACTTGCCCTTATTATCTCTCCACATTCGAGCAATGATGGAGACTCCAGACACCGCAAGTTTATCATAGTTCCCTAGTGGATAAACTTCGACGCGACCTTGGACGTCCCCACTTTATGGCCATCGAAGTTCGATACGCTTAAAGTAACGCCGAATGAAAAACAGCATCTCAGATTCGCCACCACCCCTAGAGGCCGCACCAAAATTATTCTCCTGGGGTCATTTGCCAGTGGTTGAGGGTCCATGAATCAAGTCAGCAGAGTCTGAACATTTACACTGTTTGGCAGTGGCCGTGTAAGTTTCCTGGTACCCCAAAGTTGTCTTTCCTGCCCCAAGTTTTAACAAAATCGCTTTGCCACCTGCTAAGCTCTTCTGTATTGTACTGCGCTACAACCGTATCGGTCGGACTGTCAAAGTGGTACCTAGATGGTACCCACGTCTGTTGTCGATGGCGGGGCGTTAGGGTGAGAGGCGAATGATATTTTAAAGAAAAAGTCTGGAAGCGATTAGGCTAATGTTAAAAAGATGATGCTATGTTTGTCTGTTTTCTATCTATCTATCTATCTATCTATCTATCTCAAGTCGTTCATCAAGTCGTTCATTATCTATCAATCTATAATGTGTGTAAATGCATGTGTGTGGATAGTATATCTATCTATCTATCTATCTATCTATCTATCTATCTATCTATCTCAAGTCGTTCATCAAGTTGTTCATTATCTATCAATCTATAATGTGTGTGAATGCATGTGTGGGGATAGTCTATCTATCTATCTATCTATCTATCTATCTATCTATATATATATATATATATATATATCTCAAGTCATTCATCAAGTCATTCATTATCTATCAATCTATAATGTGTATGAATGCATGTGTATGGATAGTATATCTATCTATCTATCTATCTATCTATCTATCTATCTATCTATCTATCTATCTATCTATCTATCTATTTATTTGGCATTGTGAATATTTATCTATGATTCATTTTATATTCGAGAAGATAATTTTTCTTGAATAAGATTTCTCAGGCCGGTAGGCAAAAATAAATAAATATACTGTTTAATAAATAAACTGAACATCTACTCAAATATGTTTATCCACTAAAAATAACAATTAAGTAATAAAATATAATGATGATGGAAGCGGATACTTCTCGTCTCATCAGACCAAACAATTTCAATATTTCTATCACAATATATATAATTCCTATCACACACACACACACACACACACACATATATATGTGTGTGTGTGCGTGCGCGCGCGTGTGTGTATGTGCGGTATTTAATGGAAAGTGCTCAATATCCGTGATAGAGCTAACATACGCGGGTTGCATGGAGAGTTGTTTGTGACCTTAGGTTTCACGCTTTCGGGATCTGAGCATATATAGACCTACTTTTGAACATATATACCTGTTTGTCTGATGATCGCAAAAGCGTGAAACCTAAGGTCACAAACAACTCTCCATGCAACCGCATATATATATATATATATATATATATATATATATATATATATATATATATACACGATTCAGATTCGAAACTGAACAGATATGGGTTTTTGAGAAAAAAAAACATTTTTAACCACTTAAACGGGCAGATGTGTTTAAAATAACAGTCAACATTTCGCTTAGAAATTATCTGAAATTACAAGAAGGATCGGCCAGTTTTCCGAGGCTCACCTGATTACCACTTATCAGAATCCTTCGGCAATCAGTTTATTTAAAAAAAACTTTCTATGTTTAATCTAAAATTATTTGACATTCGTTTGCTTAAGCAAATACCAATGAATTATTTATCACTTAGAAATACTATTAATTAATTAAGGATGAAAGACCTTTATAGAATTCTTAAAAGCTTTTAATTAGAATGAGAACAATGAGGGCAATGTATTTTGATAATTAATTGTTTACCTGCCAATTAATAGGATCAATCAGTCTAGCAAATCATCATCATTAGTAGACGGTTACCATTTTTAATATGGCAGACTCGATAAATTTTGTTATATACATTAGAAGAACGGGAAAAAAAAAGATAGACAGAACTAGCAGGAAAACTTTCTACTTGAAAAAGGAAAAGAAAGAAAGAAATAGAGAAAGAAAGAAAGAAAGAAGAAGTAAAAGAGGATGCAATAAAGAAAGAAATACAAGTGAAAGAATGAGGTGAAGTAGAAAGGTAAAAAGGCAGTAGAAGAAAAAGAACAAGAAAGAACTAGAAGAAAAAGTAATAGGTAGATGAATAAAGGAAAAGAAGAAGAAGAAGAAGAAGAAGAAGAAAAGAGTTGAAGAAGATGTTAAAAAAGAAAAAGAGGCGGAAGAAGAAAAAGAAAGAACTATAAGAAAGCAGAAAGAAAATAAGAAAGAAAGAAAGAAAGAAAGGAAGGAAGGAAGAAAGAAAGAAACAAACAAAAAAGTGCAAGAAGAAAAAACTGAGAAAGAAAGGAATTGAAGAGAAAGGAATAACTAGAAAAATAAAGGAAGAGAAGGAAAGACGGAAAGAAAAGAAGAAGAAGAAGAAGAAAAAGAAGAAGAAGAAGAAGATGATGAACTGTAAACAAATAAATATGTCGAAAGAGAAGGGAAAATGAAATGAGAGATGTAGAAAAGAAATAAACGAATAAAAGCGGACAGAAGAAGAAGAAGAAGAAGAAGAAGAAGAATATAAAAACAACAACACAAAAAATAAGGCACAAATACATGAAATTTTCATCAAGTTCGACGAATAATGAAGAAAGATCAGAAAGCCTTTCATATAAAGACATGAACAAATCGGTTCAAACAGGAGATTGGAGAAAAAATGACGCAAAAAAAAAACCAAAAAAAAAAAAAACAGTTACCATTTTTTTTCTTACAAGGAAACATGCGTGTTACAGAGAGAAATGGTATTTGAATGCTAATAGCCATTCCAGGCACTTCTCTTGGGAAGAAACAATACCAGCGATAAAATAACATAACCATAGCGCTGCTGCTGCTACTGCCGCTGTTGCTACTGATGATATTGCTACTGGCAATATTATGACTGAATAATAATAATAATAATTATTATTATTAAAAACTTTTAACTAATAAAATAACTAATAGTACCAGAGAAAATTTCACGGTTTTCCTATTTTAATTGTCTGATGTATAATAATATCACCGAAGTTAAGCAACGTCGAGGCTGTTCAGTACCTAGATGACTGACCGCTTGGGTGCCGTAAGCTTGCGTGTGGAAACGACTCGGAATTGGAACTCTGGGTGCTGAGTTTCAATTCCAGTCGAGTTCGTCATATTTCCTTACGTGAAAAAAAAGATAGGAATGGTTTGGAAAGTTAAGAATCCACTTCTTCTCCCTCAGCTATGGGTTAATTAGTAAGACTTGTATGAGTAAAGCATTATTATCTCTCCAAAATTCTCACAACCTAAAGATATTTTCTAGCTTTAAATAAGGTTAAAAAAGGTTGATAAGCCGTAAAAATAAAACAATCACTAAGAACCAACAGCGTCTCTGGTATGTCTTTTCCGTCTTTCCTCGCAATCAAAACGGAATAGTCCATTATTTATGAGGTATTGTCAGGATGTACCGTACGCGCTAAGAAACGAAAGAACATGTAGTGTCATAATAGGATAATACACTGTCTTACATTGTCTTATGATAGTACACTGTC
>CAHIKZ030000861.1:20000-22500 GCA_903632075.3 Acanthosepion pharaonis | reverse complement strand
TGTCGAAGTATAATTGTGTTTTCGACAAGTATTTTACAGAATCATGTGTGCGGGCAGGCATGTTGTTTTAAATGCCTAAAAATGTTAGAGTTTTCATTCAAATGTAATGTCAAGCGTCGTGAAAGCGAGGTTGTGGTGTGACCAACTTAATATTATTTAATATATATATATGGATCTATATAAACATTACAAAGAAAAATTTACTTGTTACGCGTTTCTTCCTTCAGGACTTTATCGGAGTAAATTTGTTATGTTGGTAGGATGACACATGCGCACGACAGAGGGGTGATGGAAATTTAAGAATTTTGCTTTTTTTTAGCGGAATTAATTTAAAGTTTTTTCTTTTCAGCACTTTTTTTAAGTAGGTATTCCACACTGTAAGGAGATCTGTCAGTAATGGCGAAATGTTATAAGAACGCATAGATATAGCCATACCAACATGGCAAATAGATTCCGATACAGTCCTGAAACGCGTCACGTATAAACTTTTTTCACTTTGTCATACAATTTCTGCACTACTGTTCATAATATATAAAAACATATATCATTAACTCTTATATATATATATATATATATATATATATATATATATATATATATATATACATTTTACTATTTGTATTATTCAAGCTATTGTCCTCATATTTATTGTCATATTCACCACGTTTCGGGCGTTGTATGCTCCGGTTTTCTTCAGGTGATATGCGTTGGAATTTCGAGCCGAAGCCTTGGCACGTGGAACTAGAACAAGCTACCCTGACTGACTGAGGAGTGAGTTCGATCCTCACTGGATGCCCTATATTGGAGCTTTGTACCACATCTAAACTACGCTTAGTGAACAACTATAACAATTGAAAAACACACATACTCATATATATATATATATATATATATATATATATATATATATATGTGTGTGTGTGTGTGTATATATAACTATATATGTATATATATGTAATATACACAGAAATCATAAAAGCATAACAAACGCATTAGCACACAGAAAAATATATATATATATATATATATATATATATATATATATAAATATATATATAAAAAGCCAGTTCGTACCACCTCCGAAGGCCCGATCATGCGGGGGGTGAGGGCAAGCATGAGTGGGTCCCCAGGCAGTGCTTTGTGACTATCGCTATCTCATCAATATTTGCTTTTTTTCTACCCACATTTATATGTGTATAAATATACATGTATATATACATATATGTATACATTTATATATGATACAAATTAAACTAAGCTCAACTGACTATTAAAGGATGAAATATTTTTGAGGATTTTGACGTCATTCTGCAGCCTTTTTTTTGTCCAAATCTGTGAATTTATTTTCCTGATACTAATACAATATAAAATATATATAACACTATATAAAATTCACTATTTAAAAGAAAAAAAAGCACTATTTTTTATCAATGATGTTGAATATGTTAAAAATGTTCAACTTATTAATAGGAAAAATCTAGAGTTGATTTTCAAATTTGCCGCAAAACTTTGCTGATTTATTTACGATGGAATGATATATTATGACATGTGTCTAATTTGTATTTAGATACATAGTTTTTATTTTCAATTTTTCTACTTGAATTGTTCATCTATATTGCATTTGATCCATTGTTGTACGTAATAAGGTTAGAATAAAATTTATATTCTATATGAATACTACCACATAAAAATTGAAATGTAATAGAATGGGGGCCCCGTATCATAGATTTGGAGGGGCCCACGAGTCCTTTGCAGCGGCCCTGTATTTATATAATATAATATAATATAATCCAACACGAAATATAGTGTATTTCAGTGTCGAAGAAACCGTTTAATATCAGGTGGAAACTTGTAAATATAATTGCTAAAACTTACAACCCACATAAAAGATGTATTCTACACTAGAAGAGTCTTAAGAAAAAGCATAACATATATTCTCTGTCCTTTCAGTTTAGTATAATATATTTTAAAAAAGAATAGGTGCTTAAAGTCAAATTAACTATACACACATACATACATACGTACATATATATATATATATATATATATATATATATATATATATATATATATATATATATATATATATACGTTGATAATTGTTAGGGATAATTCCAAGTAGGACATGAATCCAAAGAGTGCTCAATGTAATAAAACAGAGCAATATAATAATCTATAATTACAGACTATCCTTAAAAATCCATTCGGTTATAATTTATTTCGTGAATATATAAAAATATTCATCTCTACAGACCGAAGTTTTTTTTTAAATTATTATTTAAAATACTTCAATATGAAAACATGAATATTTATATATAATATTTATATATATTCATGAAATAAATTATAACCGAATGGATTTTTAAGGATCGTCTGTTATTATTATTATTATATATATATATATATATATATATATATATATATATATATATATATATATATATATATAGATAGATAGATAGATAGATATGAATTGGTTGGTGCATAATTATCAGGCGCT
>CAHIKZ030000861.1:2500-15000 GCA_903632075.3 Acanthosepion pharaonis | reverse complement strand
TGTTCTTATTGATATATATATATATATATATATATATATATATATATATATATATATATTATAGTAAAAGAAAGAAAAAATTGAAGATATATAATCCGGTGTTCTTATTGATATATAATATATATATTAAATATATATATATATTTAATATATATATATATATATATATATATATATATATATATATATGGGAATACGATATATACATTTTTTTTATATATAACTAACAATTTTATGAAAATCTTTGAGGAAGTGGAAACAATTTTTCCTGTAACGTATTTCGTTCTTTAGGACATCATTTGACTCAATTGATGTTGACTTTGATGCGACTACACATGCGCGTCAAGGAAAGGCGACGTTGAGAATTTTAATTTTATATTCATTTTTTTAATATGTGTTATGGGTATGTAGTGTAGCCGATGTCATTTGTATTTTTTGTTTATATCTTTAACACATCAGCGAAAAATATGACTTTATTGCGATAAAGGTCGCAAAGGACGTTACACGAAAATATTTCTTATATATATATATATATATATATATATAAAATTCATGTGTATATAACGTATATATATATATATATATATATGAATTTTTTCCTTGTTTGTCAGATTCAACGAAACATGCTTGTATATATATATATATATATATATATATATATATATATATATATATACATGCAGGCCTGCGTGTATGTATTTATTTATATATATATATATATATATATATATATTTATATATATATTGCTCTGTTAAGCACTTAAATATCAATCTCAGGTGAGATATGGATACATTTATATACGAGTGTGTGTGTGTATGCATCGTACTGAATATTCATATATATATATATATATATATATATATATAAAAAAAAGGCTTAAACACTAGTTTATATATATACATATATGTATAAACACTAGGTTGAAACACTAGGCTTAAACACTATATATATATATATATATATATATGCATATCTGAACATACATGCTTTATTCTACTGGGTCGACGCTTAAATTCGATCATTTTTACTATTTATTTTTCTCCTATTATTGATCAACTATTTTAATAAATCCGTCAGTAATATAAAATTATAAAAGTTGTCGAAGAAGAATACAAAAAAAAAAAAAACATTCAACACTACGGCAAAAATATTTTGCGTTTTAATTCAAGTAACATTGTAAAAATGTGAACGAATTTATCTGACAACCCAATATTTGAATATGTATAAACATTATAATACTTACATAGATACCAAAAAGAAAAACTAAACGGGGCGCTCAATAAGATGTTAAATGTCCAGATACTAAGTCGGTTGTTGGGTGTCTCGGCGTGGTGCAATGGTTAGCAAACTGGTCTCGCTGAGACTGCAATTGAATATTGAGTTCGGTCCTTACCGGGTACCCTATACTTTCGGCCATGTGCCACACCTAAACCTCACTTAGAAAGTCAATACTAAGTCAGATGTAGGTACCTCCTATAAAAATAAGCGACCGATACTTAAGTTTGATATTCTCTTAAAAATCAACAGTGAAGCTATAACTTTAGTTTTAGTTCCAAGCTCATAGATTAAATTTAAGTTCCGTGTTTTTCAAACCGAATTTAGATTGACTGGAATAATTTTTTTTTTTTTTACTTTTTATTTTTTGCAGTAAGTTTCGCCCTGTACAAGGCCTGGTGCCACTCGAGGTAGAGGGTTACGTTAAGGGGTAGTTTATATGGATAGGAAGGGAAGATAACGGTTAACTCCAGACTTGAACAGGCTAAGATTGTAGTGATCGGGGAAACACATTCTTGGGAGTCTGTTTCACATAGAACAGCGGTTCGCAGGCAGAACCTGTTCAGGTAGAAACTAATTCTCATCGATGGAATACGGAGAGAATGTGGGCGGTTTGCTGCTATATAAGTAGCATAGCGAGTCCTTGCCGTGAAGGTTAGACATGGAGAAACCAAGGAATGTAATTTGTCCGCCTACTTTTATAAGTAAAATCTATAAATTCGTCCATATTGACAGATCTGTCAACATAAAATAATTCTCTTTATTAAAACCTCTTTCAAAAATAAAATATACTTCTCTAAAGTGTTATTTAAGTAAAGTTAGCTGATTTTAAATTTAATTAATGTGTATTGAAATTTATTTTTAGTTTATGATTGATTGTTTTTTTTTTTTTTACAGATTATGAAGGTTATTTAAAGCCGGAAAATATTTTTAGATTGTAGGAATAGTCTTGGAGATAATGATTTTACTGATAATTAAATCGGTGGGGGGAGAACAGGTGGATTCATACTTTTCCCAAGGGTGGTTGCACGTAATATAACGAACCCGACTTGAATTGGAACTCGGCACGCCGATTTACAACTCCGTGCCGTTATCCATTACACCACCCGGTATTCCGAAGTGGTTACCCATGTAAGTACTGACAAGGCTCGACGTTGCTTAACTTCGGTGATCGTGTGAGGACTGGTGTTTCAACGCGATATGGAAGACGTAAGGCACTTTTAGCTTAAAATATTACAGAAAAAAATTTAACACGGAGGGAGGTTTTTTTTTTTTTTTTTTTTTTTGAGGTGGTGGGTGATTTATTGACAGCCTGATGTTTGGGTAATGTAAGTAAAGGGGATAAAACTGGACGTCCGAATATAAGATGTGTAAATAATATTTCTTCATACCAGAAATTCAAACTAAAAATTTCCAGAGTTTTAAAACTGAAAAAAAAAAAAAATTGTATATAAAAAAAAATCCTTTGATCTTTCTCACTTAACAGTAACTCAAAAATTTTGTCGATAACATTTTCTTTTTATTATGTTTGTGGCTGTTTCCCTGATTTAGCCATCATTTTAACCCTAGAACACTAACCATGGATATATAGTACCCAGCGCAAATTTTCCTATATTTAATTACAATTTTCAGTACTTGATTTTCTTACCTAAATAATGTTTTTCAGTTCCTATTAATGTTAACTCAATGTACAAAGTTTGAAGTGCCTGCATATAAAATATTTCAAATAAAGATTTATATTTAATATTTTTTTTTGATATTTTCAAAATCGGGTATGATATACCCATGGTTAGTAGTGGTGTAACTTTAATTGATGGTTAGTATTTTAGGGTGAAGCGAATTTTTGGAGATACCTAGAAATGTTTTAAAATCTTGGTTCTATTTTTTTTTCTTAGTCAGATCCTCTTATGAAATGTATATTTTTTGATATCTATTATATGATTGTAAATGTTTTTTGTTTTGATTTTGAATGCATAATTTTTTGGGCTGTTATATTTTCTGGAAGTATACCGATAGACTTTTTCCGCATATAAGACTTTTTGCAGAAAATTTAAAAAAGTAGTTTCGAAAAAAAATAAAATAAAATGAAGTTTTATAATATATTTTGAAAATTAATGGCAATTATGATTTTTTTTTACAGATGATTTATTATTCGAGTTTGTGCAAATATTACACAAGTAATAAGAGATTCCGGCTTTCATAAGCTATTTTCAAAGAAATATATTCTTTTGTTAAATGTATAGTTAGTTTTTACACTTACTTTTACGTTATCTAGTGAATTAGTTTCAATGTCACGACATAATGTGGTAGCCCGTTATGCGTTTTATATATTAGGAATATATATATATATATATATATATATATATATATATATATATATGTATGTGTGTGTGTGTGTGTGTTTGTGTGTGTGTGTGCAGATATGCAGAAAAATAGGAAAGAAAACGTTAGGTAAATAATACGGAGTTCTTTAGTATTTTTGCTTTTATTCTTAAAAAACAGTGCTCCATACAGAAGTAGAGCTTAAATTGTAATTATTTAAAAAAAAAAAAATGATATTCGCTACATAAGAGATCTCATGTTTCAAAAACGAGAGCCAAGAACCTCAATATAATTATTAAAATTAAATAGAATTAAAGTATCAAGCCCTGTTTCATCCTCAAGCGAAATTCTAAAATTTTCGCTGGAGGATGAAACAGGTGCTTGATAATTTAATTCAATTTAATTTTAATAATTATATTGAGGTTCTTGTCTCCCGTTTTTGAAACATCAGATTCTTATGTAGCGAAGGAATCATATATTTTAAAAAATGATTATAATATATATATATATATATATATATATATATATATGATAAATAGGGCTTTAGGTATACTATATTTATGTGGTCTGATGATTGTGTTTAATCATGAATTAAACTGTCGCCGCTGAGTGTTGATCTCAATGTACATATATATATATATATATATATATATATATAATGATAATATATATATATATATATACATATATATAATGATAATATATATATATATATATATATATATATATATATATATATATATATATATATATATAAGGGTGTTCTAATATCTAGAACGGATTTTAAATTTGAAGTTTAAGCGTCTAATGATTTTTTTTCTTTTTCTTTCAGATTTGGCGGACATTTAGCCGATATTATTTTTCACTCATAATTGCCATGACATAAATAACATGATCCAGACGAGAAATAAATAAATTTACAGCAAAAACAGTGCTTTATTTACTGCTTTGATCCGTCTTAACTAAACACCCTTACAGATAATCCGTCTGAATGAAACACCCTTTATATATATACATATATATATATATAAAATGTGTGTATATATATATATATATATATATATATATATATATATATATATATATATGATCTATCTATCTATCTATCTATCTATCTATCTATCTATCTATATATATATATATATATATATATATATATATATATATATATGATATTTACATAAATATATATATAAATATAAATTATCTTTATCGGACATTGAGTGCTGGTTTTAAAAAAATAGTGCTCGATGCAATATAGCAGAGCTAGAAACTATATATTAGTATATATACATATTTTTCTGACCATTAGCACAGCTCGGAGTTTCATCCACAATGCAATCGTTGGAAGATTAAATTTTGCAGGAAACCCGAGATATGCTACTGTAGAGAACATATATATATATATATATATATATATATATATATATATATATATATATATATATATATATATATGAAGAAATATAATCTTAAGATGTGCTATATTTATGGGATAAAGTGCTCAATATCAGAGATAGAGCGTGTGTAAATATAAAAGTGAACATAGAAGTCAACACTTAGAGGCGACCAGCTGTTTCATACTATATACAATCGTCAGGCCACCGATTGCATATAGCATGAAACAGTCTGTCGCCTCTAAGTGTTGACTTCTATGTTCCCTTTTCTATATATATATATATATGTGTGTGTGTGTGTGTGTGTGTGTGCGTGCGAGTGTGTGTGTAATTTTAAAATTAAACTTTATTTTATTTATCAAATATACTTAATATATTTGTTCCTAAATTGAATGAAATTTTCTCAATGACGTGCAATTTATGATTTTAAAACATGACCTTTGTTTGAAATTGGTTTATGATAGCCCAAAGCATTTTAAATACTAATGCATTATATCTAGTTGCTTGTTCATATATATATATATATATATATATATATATATATATTTGAAAAATGAAAAGAAATGTTCTGTCTATGGATCGTTCCAATCGACTGCTTCATAGGAAATACCCAAAACTCCACCGAATTTCAAATTAATTTCTTCGTAGATTGTTTTAAAATTTTAGATATTTATCAAACCTTAACCTCCCAAATATGCACGTTAAAGTAACGCGAACTGACAGCGTCTAGGAATTTGAATGAAACCTGTCGTGTAATTTATTGGGGCTGTTGTAACGCGTCTTCCTTAATGTAGCCCTTATCGCTCACCCCTTAACCACCTTTATCTAGAGACGAGACGCGTTAGATTTGAGCAACATCCAGCCGACACACTGGGGTTAAAATAGGAAACTAAAATGATACATATGACACACTCATATCCTCTCTCCCACCTCACTTCCTCACTCCGTTAACTTTGCGTATACTTGATGAGGTCCGTAAAAAACGTGTGAATTTCTTTTCATTTTTCATTTCAGCTTTTGGAAGTAAAGTCTGATGATCCAGAACCCTGTTAAAGGGGTTATGGTGAAATAGCTTATTACATGGAATCTTAACGTGGTCTGTCTTTTTATTCAAACATATCTGCTCTGAATTTTTACATTGAGCTCTGGATATCATCCTCCTCAGGTCTACCCATACGGATTACCTAAATTTGCATAAACTATATATATATATATATATATATATATATATATATATATATATATTTTTAAAATCATATATATTTATATGTTTATGTCTATATTTCTGAGATGAGGTATTATGTACATTATTTACATTGCTCGAACTATCATCCTCATCTTTGTTGCCATATTTATCCCAACGTTTCGGCAGTTGTACGCTCAGGTCTTCTTCAGGTGGAATGTCGATCTGAACCCTTTATTTCGCTCCTCAAAGACACATGGCACAGTGGATAAAGGCGTTAGTTAGATCCAGTGATAGTGGATGGATGACAGGAGCAAGTCTTGGTGAAACTGGGGCGAGATATGTAGAGGGAACTGGTCAGGTTCTCAGGCGCGTTGCAACCCGACGACCACACTTGGTCATAGACACATGGCACAGTGGATAGATCCAGTGACAGGACCCAAAGAGTGTGAGTTCAATACCCGGTTAAGGCAGTGGAAAACTTTCAGAGGGAAAATTAACAGGAGATAACTGATAACTGACATCCATTAAAAACATGGCACGTGGAACTAGAACAGTCTACCCCAGTGAGCGAAATAAAGGGTTCAGTTAAACATTCCAACCACCTGAAGAAGGCCGGAGCATACAACGGAGGAAACGTTGTAATAAATATGGCAACAGAGATGAGGACAATAGTTCGAATAATGTAATATATATATATATATATATATATATATATATATATTGATATATGGGTGTGTGTGAGTGTAACCTATGGACGCTGGCACTAATAAATTTGTGCTCAATGACAGAGTTATAATTTAAATTAATAAATAGACATATTCTTCCTGACCGGTAGCACAACTCCAGAGTTTTATGCACGATGAAATCGTCAGATGAGGATTGAAAACTGACAAATTATGCAACGGTCAGTTTTCAATCCTCATCTGACGATTGCATCGCGCATAAAACTCTGGAATTGTGCTACCGGTCAGGAAAAATATGTCTATGATTATTTTTGATAAACCATGAAGAGTGGACGGACTGGTTCGCCTACGAAACTCTGGAGTAGGGATGCTTCAGGTCACTTCACTTTGCTAAGTGACAATCTTTTGCTCACATTAATCATATATATATATATATATATATATATATATATATATATAAAACAGAATTATGAAAAAATGAATTACAAATAGTTCGTCTACACAACTCTGAAATTAGGGTGCTGAATATAATATCAATCATGTAAGTGTTGATTTTTTACGTTTGTATCAGTCCTATGTGATAATAATAATGATAAATATATATATATATATATATATATATATATATATATATAATAATAATAATAATAATAATAATAATAATAAAGTTAATGGTCAGAGTTGAATTATACCAGGAATGAGTAAAATCGGAATCGCCTGAAGATACCAGAAGGTTAAAACCAAGATAGTGGTATCGGCTGATCCTAAGTTATATATATATATATATATATATATATATATATATATATATATATATATATATATATATATGGATATTTAGGTAGTAAATTCTCTTTTATTTATTCTCTTTTTAATGAATGCTTAGCAAATTGCCAATCGTTTTCATTCAAAAGCATAATGAAAAATTACGGTAATGGATAGCAATGCATAGCTTTGTAGAAATACTTGTACCCTTGAGCAACATATATTTTTATACTACTTACACCCCTGAAGATGATCTTGGAAGAATATCGAAAGTATATGAGAAATGAAAATAAAAGAAATTCAAACAGCCACGTTATTCGTGAGTATGAACGGATTTCATAATTACTGCAATTTATTCAGTCATATATATATATATATATATATATATATGGGAGAGAATAATATGGGGGAAAATAATGTCAAAAGTTTTTATATACCGGGCAACGTCAGGAAATTTAATGAAAAAGTTGAAAAAGTTCGATGAAGGCTGAAATTACGAAGTTTTTTTCTCCTTTGTTATTAACTTTTCTAATATAAAAATATTATATAAATTATTTTTAAATTCAAATTTTTTTATTTGTCAAGTATACTTTATATGTTTATATATGTTCTTAAATTGAATAAACATTTACCAATGATGTGATGTTTAGGGTTTTAGGATCTATGAGTTTTTTTTTTTTTTTAAATCAGAGTTTAATATCCGAAAACGCTTACAACTAAACATACTTATGCATTATAAGACGCAGTATTTTCATTGTCACATTGTATGGTAGTATGTGGGATTTTTTGCATATCTATTTTTTCTTTTCACAATAATGTTCACCTTTTGCATGTCCCAAGAGCCACCCGAAGTAGAGGGTTACAGAGTAAGAAACACAGTTTATATGGCTATATGGGGAAGATAACGATTAACCCTTGACTTGAACAGGTTAAGATTGTAGTGATCGGAGAAGCATCCTCTTTGGAGTCAGTTCCACAAAGCAACATCACTGAAATACACTTTATTGATTTTAATAAAACTTATGGAGACTATTTTTATTTTATTTTAAACATAAGTGTATTTTCAAGAGTAAACAAATTAAAAATGGTTTCATGATAAAGAAATGAATAAAACAAATTTTAATAACTAGTATTTTATAAAATAATGTCTCTTCCGTAATTCATATGTTCCGAATTGATTTTTTCAAGAAATCAAAATAAATAAAATAAAGCGAAGAATTATATATTATTAATTAAAGAATATCAAATACTTAAAATCCCATCAGTCGCAATGTTTATTTCATGAGAGCTCTAAAAAACAGTAGCTCTAAATCTTCAAGGCCTAAAAACAAATAACAAATGAAATGGAAAAATATTCCGTGTTAAAAACAAAAGATATTGCTTTCTTTAGAGCGTCGTGGCGGGAGGAGGCAGAGAGTTTTTGACCTGTTTTGACATACTGACCTCAGTATGTCATAAAGTGTGAATCTGAAACAATCCTGTCTATTTCTGTCAATGGACCAAGCTTTCAATTCTGACATATTTCATTCAACAAATTATTTGTAAATATTATTAAAAGAGAATTTTAAAAGCTTTTAAAATATTATATATATATATATATACATACATACATACATATATATATATATATATATATATATATATATATATATATATATATATATATATATATATAAATATATTAATATTAAATATATATAAATATATACATATATATATAATATATATATATATACATATATATATATATATATATATATATATATATATATATATATATACACGTATATATACGAATATATATATACACACATATATATATATATACGTATATATATATATGTCTATATATATATATATATATATATATATATATATATAAAATACGGGGAAACTTTCAATTCTGACATAATTCATTCAAAAAAATTATTTGCAAATAATATCAAAAGGAACATTGTTAAAGATGTTAAAATATTATATATATATAATATATTATATCTATAAATATTGTATATATATAAATATTATTTATATATATATATATATATATATATATATATATATATATATATATATATATATATATATAAATATATATAAATATTATATATATATAAAAATGCTACATCTATAATATCTTATATATATATATATATATATATATATATATATATATATATATATATATATCTGTGTGTGTGTGTGTGTGTGTATAATACGAGGGAAAATCAAAACTTCTGCGTACTCTTGTCAAAAGATATGTTCTGGCTAACGGGCGCATAATTTTTTACTAATATTATTTTTTTCCATTTATGAAATGTACTTAATTCGTGAATTCTTAAAGTGAATAAATTTTTTATTAATGACGATTTCTTTTTTTAATTCTATAACCTATAAAAATCTATTATCATGGCCGGATATGATAAAAATTAGCACAATTTTTCTCCAACCTCGATACTCATGTCAAACACCCAATCAGAAAAAAGGGGAAGAAAACGATAAAAAAATTCATATCAAAGAATCATTGTTAGTTTTTAATGCAACTTGTATGAAAGAAAAAATGCTGCTTCCAAATAATTTGTGTGATTGTATGTGCGTGCGCACTCACCCGTGTGTGTGTTTGAGAGAGCATGTGTGTGTCTTCGTGTTTGCCTGTGTGTGTGCGTGCGCGTGTGTTTGTGTGCCTGTGTGTAACATCAAATATTTATAGATATTTAAAAAAAATTGTGTTGTGTATTTTGGGAGATATTTCTACACATGGTCTCTTTAACACGAGGATGGCCGAGGTGTCGTTTTCGACACTTTCAAATTTTCAACAAATTACTATGGAATAACTAGTTTTGGTTCAATGCTGAGGCTTATGGACAATTATTAAATTTTAGCAAAGATGCTTAACAGAGTTAATTCTATAAAAAAATTATTCAGTGGAATAGCTGATATTTGAGGTTTTACCTTGAATTGCCGAAGTGTCGTTTTTGACACCTAGGCTGTTTATAGGGTAAATGCATTGAAAAATTTCTCACAAGTAATAATAATTGTGTTTATGTCCCCTATCTATCTATTTATTTATCTATCTATACACACACACATAATTTATACATACATATATATATATATATATATATATATATATATATATATATATATATATATATATATATATATATATATATATATAAAAAAAGAACAGTAAGATATATAAACCCGGTGTTCTTATAGATATTTTATTTTTTACAAAATAGTGCTACACAATTCTAACTAAGTTTCAAAACATGGTTAGAACTGTGTAGCGAAAAAAAAAACTTATTTTAAATCAATTAATTTATAATATATATATATATATATATATATATATATATATATATATATATATATATATATATATATATATAATTACTTTTCTTTCAGTATGAGGTATACTAATATTTGTGAATTTCTTTTCAGACTTGTTATTCCTGACTTGAATATTGAATATATTAGAGATGCCTGCTTCATGGCGTAATATAAATAAAGATGTCAAAGGAGCTGGCCATGCTAGTGTTAAGTAAAAAAAAAAAAAAAAAATCAGTCGTTCTTCGAAAGTCGGTAACTTCTTTGCCTCCGTCCGGAGTTCGAGCCCTGGCACAGATCAGGAATTCGCAGCCCGATAATAAAGGCCGGTGGACACGCAGGTAGACGTGCCCTTCGTAAACCGGCAGATCGGTAAAATGGTTCCATTTCGCTATTAACGCAGTTATAGGACTTGTCAGACGAACATTCTACAGAATATCACTGGGAACGTAGTTAATCAGGACATAGACGATCATGGCTCTCCACAATTTCCTGTCCTTTGTAGCTCTTAATAATTTCTCTCTTTTCGTTATTTCTCCTAAACCCTGTTCCGACATCAATTTACTGAAGCTTGTCAAGTATGTTATGCGGTGCCTTTGTCTTACTTGCCCTCAATCTGTCCTGTGAGTATCAGATTTTCCAAGCCCTCTTTCCTCATTGTGTGTCCCAGAAATTTCAACTGTCTCTTTCTGATGTGAAGTATAAGTTTATATTTTGTTTCCATTTTCTCTAAAACCTCGTTATTGCTCACACATGGTATCCTCAGCATCCTTCTGTAGAACCATATTTCCGCTGCTTCAAGTCTCTTCATCTTTGAAGAGATTTTCAGTATTTACTGCTATACAGAGGACAGATATCACGTAACATTTCAGTATTCTTTTCTTTGTTTCTAACAGTTTTTTCCCTCGTCTCTTAATACTAGGCTCCTCTATTAGGTCACGTCAAAAAACAGCATATCACGATGAAAAAAGGTCTATAAATCAACGAAAATAAAGTTTTGTCTCAATATGTTTATGTTGTTATGAAGAGGAAAGACCAAAGTATTTTTTGATTATTTTTTGAAATTTTTTACTCCTTTCTAGCACGTAGAAAATTTTGGTTAAAATTTTTTTTTTCGACAGCGCGATAAGAAAAAAAAAAAGGTTTGTTTTATTTTGCGCTTTTCCCGACGAAAACACACGTTAATTAGGAAATCTATAAATGTATTTTAGGAAGAAGTTTAAAATCAAAATTTTGTTTTTGTTTATAAATTTCTTAAAATTTAAAAAAATGGCCGCTTTTAAGAAAATTAAACAAAAATCGAGCATATATTTGACATTCCAATCTATATAATTTCTATCTGAAAGATACCAGAATATGTTACTTACTGTAAGTAATAAATTTAATGCTTTATCTTTCAATTAATAACAATATATTGAAACAAAACTTTGTTTTCGTTGATTTATGAGCCTTTTTTCATCGTGATATGCTGCTTTTATTTAAGTGACCTAACGGAGGTACCTACTTAATATTCTGCTTAGCTTTTGGAAGACATCTTTAGC
>CAHIKZ030000860.1:1172500-1185217 GCA_903632075.3 Acanthosepion pharaonis | reverse complement strand
TTCCTCATATCCACACCACAACCTTGTTAAAAAAGCATCTTGTTAGCCTACATTATGGTAATTTTATTGCCGAATTATCATGGGTATGTGACTTCTGTGTAGAACAGTACTACTCAAAGAAGACATATATTGGTACATGAACCATCGTCTGCCGGTACGCACAGATTTTCTAGGAAACAAAGAAAAAGTCGTCACATTCGCAGCCACAAGAGACTGCCGGATATCTGATTCATTTGTTTTTAACATTTTCATTTTAGTTTTATATTTATTATGGTGACATTTTTCTACTACTCACTCATGTTAAAAATATCATTGCTATGCAACTAATGAATGCGGTATAATGAAAACAGAGAAGTGAAATATGTATGACAACACCTTTCTGATAATGTGGCATGTGACTTAGTGGGTGTCCCATCGTGGAATACCAAAAGGCCATTTTTAGGGATATATATTTTGACAAAATCAATATAAAATATAAAATGATGCAACTTTTATTATATTCATGATATTTTTCTGGTATAAATGAATAATACTACAAATTTTCAAAGTGAAGTTGAGGTTTCTCGTAGGCTAATGTTTATCGAAAGACCATAGATTACCAATACTATTTTTTTTATCATTTCACCCCAAACAAGGCGGGAATGCTGCTAGCACACAGAGGGTTACAGAGAGTGAAAGTGAGAGAAAAGACTGATTATAGGGAGGATTGAGTAAAGTACAAAAGTTGGACAGGAATCAAGAAGACAGAAGATGGCAATTGATGTTGTATATAAATTTTTGACGATTGTATTTATCAGGGAAGCAAGTAAATGCAAGTATGAGAAAAGAAACTCTTGGAGTAGAAGTCATGGTTGCATTTAACTATTTCAACAAAAGAGTGGGACCTAGGTGCCAATCTAGTAGCATTACTAAATTCATGTAGTCTAGGCACCAGGGAAAATAACCTCATGAGAACAGTTGCCATGAAAATATTTATAGAAAAGAGCCTAATTTCATAATACTGTATTATTAAATGCAAATGGAGGAATCATATATGTAAAATTGAGGTTCCAGGTAGGCTAATGTTTACCCAGACTCCATAGACTGCCATAGACTAATTCCTTATATGTGTAATATCAAATGTAAATGGGTGAGTCATATATATGAAGCTGAAATTACAAATAGGCTAATGTTTACCCAGACTCCATAGACTGCCATAGACTAATTCCTTATATGTGTAATTGTCAAATTCCTTAATAGTGTATATCAAATGTAAATGGGTGAGTCATATATATGAAACTGAAATTTCTAATAGGCTAATTTTACAAATAACTTGCCTTTTGTCTTATTCTAATGTTTCAAATGTAAATGGGTGATCATATATATGACTCCAAATAGAATGTTTACCCAGACTCCATAGACTGCCAGGACTTGTACCTTACCTTATTCCTTAATAGTGTAATATCAAATGTAAATGGGTGAGTCATATATATGAAGCTGAAAATTCTAATAGGCTAATGTTTACCCAGTCTCCACAGATTACCAGTACATGTCTTCTTTCTTTTATGTGTCATCTGTTTTCAGAACATAGGTTGATCATGGCCCTCAATATCTTCCTCTCCCTTGCAACTCATAATAAGTTTTGTCTTTTTGCTATTTTTCCCAAACCCTGGGAAAAGCTCATCAAGCTCATCAACTATGTTTCCCTCTGTCTCTCTTTCCCTCAATCAGTCCTGTGAGTATCAAGTTCTCCAAGCCCTCATTCCTCATTATGTGCATCAGGAATTTCAACTTCCTCTTCCTGATGTTAAGTAAAAGACGAATTCCATAATACTGTAATATTAAATACTAGCAGCTATACCCAGTTGGTCAATCAGAAAAAGCGTTCAATTAGAATGGAGCAAAAACAACATCATGTTTAGATGTAACAGTGTTTATGTTCTTCATTTACTTAAAAGTACTTTCATTAAAAAACATTCTGAATTAATGCAGTTACTGATATAACAGAAGTAGTCTGTATTTATTCAATCGAAATTAGCCGAGGACATGAAGGGGTAAAACAGGCAATGTGAAGACCCACTTCAGACCACAATTATTATTAATAATTGGGTTAGTCGTATATGTAAAGTTAAGGTTTCAAGTAGGCTAATGTTTACCCAGATATCATAGACTACCTTACCTAATTCCATAATACTGTAATATTAAATGCAAATGGGGTGTCATATGCAGAATGTAAAATCTTTTCACAGATGAAGAAGAGACTTGAAGCAACAGAAATGTGGTTCTACAGAAGGATGCTGAGGATACCATGGACTGATCATGTGAGCAACAACAAAGTTTTAGAGAAAATGGAAACAAAAAGGATGCTTATACTTAGAATCAGAAAGAGAGAGTTGAAATTTTTAGGGTACATAATGAGGAAAGAGGGCTTAGAAAATTTGATACTCACAGGAGAGAGTGAAAGCAAGAAGAACAGAGTAAAGCAGTACATAATCTACCTAACGAGCTTGTGTAAATGGACAGCAGAACAGGGATTAGGAGAGAAACAAAAAGACAAAATTTACGAAGAGCTACAAAGGACAGGAAATAGTGGAGAGCCATGATCGCCTACATCCTGAAGGGACCCAGTACATACAAGAAGAACAACAAACTTGTGTAAATGGCTGGTGGAATGAGGTTTAAGTGAGATAACAAAAAGACAAAATTTACTAAGATCAACAAAGGAGAGGAAATTGTGGAGAGCCATGATTGCCAACATCCTGAAAGTAACCCAGTACATAGAAGAAGAAGGACGAACTTGTGTAAATGGCTGGTGGAATGAGGTTTAAGAGATAATAAAAAGACAAAATTTACTAAGAGCTACAAAGGAGAGGAAATTGTGGAGAGCCATGATCACCTACATCCTGAAGGTACCCAGTACATAGAAGAAGAAGGACGAACTTGTGTAAATTGCAGGTGGATTGAGGTTTAAGTGAGATAACAAAAAGACAAAATTTATTAAGAGCTACAAAGGAGAGGAAAGCGTGGAAAATTGTTTACTTACATGCAAAAGATTGCCACTACGTGTACCTAGCCTAATTCTATAATACTGTAATGTCAGATGTAAATAGGGGCAGGTCTTCTATACTATCCTATAAGAATTGCACTTGTCCCTCACTTCATTAGCTTGCACGACCGTTATGCCTTGCCAGTGTCTCATAAAAAATGCCGAATTCAGTTTTGATTGTGCGGAAAGAGAGGAAAAGACATTACTTGGTTTCAGTGAGAAAATGGAAGAAAGAAAGGATCAAAGAAAGGGAAGATAGAAGTGTTTAACATCTAATTCAGTGAAACAGAAAAAGTTGTCAATTTCAAATCTTTTCATTTGTACCCCCTTACTTCTTAAAATAATGACCAGCATTTATATTTATGATTGTTATTGAAATATTTTGTTAAAGTTTTTAAGCTGAAATATTTAACGACGTGATAGTGGAACTTATACAGATATTTTATTATCGTAAATCTGGACATGAGTTTATTCAAATATTAACTGAAGAATTAAGATTCGTCAGAAATTTCAAATAGGAAAACCATGAAATTTTCATGTGTTAAACCCAGTTTGTAGTTAATTTCATATTATCTGTAATTCCAAAATTGATATAAGGTATTTAATTTTTTTTACACTTGCAGTCAACTGTATGAAGACTAAATGTACTTGTAAAATGTCTAAATGTACTTGCAAAATCTCTATCTCCATGAGAGAATAAACAGCGTTCTAAGCAGAGACTAAGTAAAATTTATATATTGAAGTTGTCTAGGATATGACAATAATCTACATCTGGCAGCAAGCTCTCTGATCAGTTTGTTGGAATTTAATTGCTGTTGTTCCCAGATCCACCCTGATCTGGAGTGATAGCATATCTTAGGGTCCCAGCTATGGGTAAATAGTAATCACCTAAACAAAAATCAACAGTACATTTTTGTAATAAAATCACTAAGAATACATTTTTTTTATAGCAAAAGGACAATCAATGCAAAGCTAAAAAAAATATAAAAAATATATTTTTATAGTAAAATTAGCAACAATAGATTTTATGATCTAAAATATATATATATATATATATATATATATAAAAAAACAGACCACTTTAAGGTTCCATGTAACAAATTATTTCACCACAGCCCTTTTAAACGACTGCGGATCATCAGATTTTACTTCCAAAGGTTGAAACAAAAAATGAAAAGAAATTTACACATTTTTGACGGGCCGTATTAAGCATATGTAAATTAATGAAGTGAGGAAGTGAGGGGGGAGAGAGAAGACATGAGTGAGTTAGATGTAATTTAAAATTTCTATTCTTTTATACTTAAAATTACTTGAGGAGGTCTAGACATTGACACATTTAAACGATTCAGCAGTCCTTTTAAAAGGGCTGTGGTGAAATAATTTATTACATGGAACATTAAAGTGGTCTGTTTTTATTTAAATTATTTGCTCTGGATTTACATTGAGCTCTCTGGATTTTATCCTCCTTGGGTCTACCCATACGGATTACCTAAATTTTCATAAACTATATATATATATATATATATATATATATATATATATATATATATATATATATATATATATATATATATCTATCTATAAAGGTATAAAATTATGTACAAAAATACCTGTAGTTGAAAGCATAAAATTACATACAAAATATTTAGATTTCAGCATTAAATAACCCATAGAGGTGTTGATATGCTGCTAAACAAAACAACCAACCAAACGACCAACATAAAAAACCCTTTCATGACATTAGTCCATATAATATCAAACAATTTCCTAAAGAAATCAAACTGCATTCAAAAATATAACTTTAAAAAAAAACTACAACATAAAACACACATATCACCGCCTTTAGTAATTACATCCACACAAACATGTATATGCACAAAAGCTGAGTATCATCTACCATGTATTCAACTGTGAAAGCAGAATAACATATATCATATTTTTATTACTTCAGACCTCCCCCCAAATTTACATTTCAGCATTAAATGACCCATAAGGAGTTGATATACCATTAAACAAACAAATTGACCAATCAATCTATATATTGAAGCAAAAATCTGACAGAAATTAGATAAACGTATCTCATCTGCAATAAGTATATATTTTTAAAAGCATCTTTATATTGCAAGTCATTAAGTTAATTCCAATGATCTCTCAATTGAACGCATTCAAAGGGGTATTAAAATTAGAAAATATATACTGTTCTAAGAAGCCAATAAGAACAAGATAGATACATTTAAATTTCAACAGTATACTGTAATAGGAATCCTTGTTCTACAAGTCATTGGGCTACCTCCAATGATCTCTTATTTGAATAGTTTGTTCATCAGTTGGTATTAGAAACAGAAAAAGTATATTGAACTAAAAAAAACGATAGGTACAAGATCAACACATGTTTGACTTTTGGCAATATCTTTTAATAGGCATCATTATTCTGTGAGTCATTGGGCCACTCCAATGATCTCTACTTTGAATTCCTTGTTCTTCAGGAGAATATACACCCTTGTGCAAATTAAATGAAACAACCACTTTAGTTTCCTTTCCTTCACCATACGATCAACTTTAGACCCATTGGAGTGACAGGGTGTAATTGATTTCTATTTTTTCTTCAGGTGGAATGATTAATATTGAGTAGAGATATGATAACAGAAATCACAAAATATAGAATCCGCTTCTTTGCAAGTTCTTTTTACCAGGTATTTTGTTTTGTTTTTTTCATCAAAATGAGTCAAATGTGAACTTTTCTGGATTTATTACATAGAGAAAAGGTGGCCATTTGTATGGGCGCCATGTTTAAAGAAGAAAGAAATGATTCACAGAGAGCAGTCATATTGCTACAAACTATTCTGATAGCCAGTGATGGTGCCTAATACATCCCAAGATCCCAATGGAGGGGGTGCCCAAACATGACTGAGGGTTCCAAGGCAGTGCTTTGTGACCCTTGCTATCTTATCACCTGTTGCTTATTTTCTACCTACATTTATATACATTACAAATTAATCTAAGCCCAACTGACTATCAAATGATGAAAAATTTTAGTCAATTTTGATGCCATTCTGGGGTCTCTCTTTTATTTTTTGTCCAGATCAGTAAATTTTTCTTTTCTCATGCTAAGTCTTGAAAAAACAGTATATAAAATTCACTATTTTTTTTATCCATAATGTTGAATGTGCTAAAATTATTCCACATTTTAACAAGAAAAATCTCAAGTTGATGTTAAGAATTACCACAAAACATTGTTGATTTAATTAAGATGGAATGATGTGTATTTTGACAGGTCTCTAATTTGTATTTAGATATATTGTATTTATTTAGTAGATTATTTGTTAATAAGTAATGAACTGATGCCCAAAACTTCAATGTATTAATAATTGCAAACAAATTTATTTAATAACACTAAGGACATAACAAAATATGCTTTTTTTTATTTGCAGGGTTAAAATACCCAGTTTGAATACAAGTTTCTAATGTGCGTCAATGCGAGATCAATTTTCTACAGCTATTGGGTAATAAACTGATCGTCCCAGAATTAACATATATTAATAATTAAAATATGCTATTATTTTTTATGACGTGAGCAATTGATTGATTTGTTTTTATTCGAAGCTTATTAACTCTTAAAGAGTGTATGAGAGAGAAACTGGATCAATTTCTGCATTAATACACTTCAGCCATATTGTTACACGATCTACACTATTCTGATAGTAACCATTTAAATTTGTAGATCATTTTTAAGAGTAAACATTGCTTTGTTGAATGAACAACTTATTATGATGTTTGTCAACTACAAAAACAAAAAGAATAGTGTGTTAATATAGTTATTACAGTAGACACCTCCACAGAAATGAGATACTTAAGCAACGCTGGATTTAGTACAAATAAGGCCCTGTGCTAGCTAAGTTATAAGGCCCCTTACTTGGTCCCTGAAGGAGGTAGGCCCAGCATGGAAGGATGACTGGGCCCCATCCTGGCCAACAGGGCCCTGTGCTTAAGCATACCTAAGCAGAATAGTAAATCTGGCACCATTAAAAAATAACCTTTTATGTTAGTTTTAATTTCAAGCTAATAGATTAAATTTATTTGTCTATATTTCCGAGATGAGGTGTTGTAGACATTAACATTATTTACATTGTTCAGACTGTTGTCCTCATCTTTATTGCCATATTCATGATGTTTCGGCCATTGTCCGCTCCAACTTTCTTCAGGATCTGTCTATATTTCTAAGATGAGGTATTGTAATTATTTACATTGTTCAGATGTTGTCCTCATCTTTTATTAATCCATATTCATGATGTTTCGACCTTTGTACACTCCAATCTTCTTCAGGACCTATTTATATTTCTGAGATGAGGTATTGTAACTATTTATATTATTTACATCATTTGAACTGTTGTCTTCATCTTTATTGCCATATTCACAACATTTTAGCCATTGCATGCTCTGGCCATCTTCAAGTTATATATATTAGAATTTAAAACCAAACCCTTTATTTAGTCCACAGGGGTAGATTGTTCTAGTTCCATGTACCACACCTTTTTTTGATTTTTCAGTTTGCTGCTAATTCCCTTTAGTAACTCAACTCTCCAAATTCTTGTTCTCTCTGCTATGGCCAGGTATTAACGCAGTGGATAAAAGCATTGGTTGAGCAATTCAAAAAGTGACTTGACCCAAAGAATTTTGAGTTCAGTACCTAGCCACAGCAGAAGGAACAAAAACTTGGAGAGTTGAGTTACTTAAGGGAATTAACTGAAACTGAGATATCTAGAAAAGGCATGGCATGTGGAATTAGAACAATCAACCAATCTAACATATATCACCTGAAGAAGGTTGGAGTGCATAACAGCTGTAATATTGTGAATTTGGCAATAAAGATGAGAACAACAGTCTGAACAATGTAAATAATGTAAATAATTACAATACCTCATCTCAGAAATATAGACAGATCCTGAAGAAGGTTGAAGCTTACAATGGCCAAAACATCATGAATATGGCAATAAAGATGAGGACAACAATCCAAACATTGTAAATAATGTAAATAATTACAATACCTCATCTCAGAAATATAGACAGATTCTGAAGAAGTTCAGAGTGTACAATGGCTGAATATGGCTGAAGGTTGGAGGTACAATGGCAAAACATTATCTCAGAAATAAAGATGAGGCCAACAGTCTGAACAATGTAAATAATGTAAATAATTACAATACCTCATCTCAGAAATATAGACAGATCCTGAAGAAGGTTGGAGTGTACAATGGCTGAAACATTAGGAATATGGCAATGAAGAGGAGGACAACAATCCAAACAATGTAAATAATGTAAATAATTACAATACCTCATCTCAGAAATATAGACAGATTCTGAAGAAGGTCAGAGTGTACAATGGCTAAAACATCATGAATATGACAATAAAGATGAGGACAACAGTCCAAACAATGTAAACAACTTATGATGTTTGATCAACTACAAAAAAAAAAGAATAGTGTGTTAATATCATAGTTATACAGTAGACACCTCTACAGAAATGAGATACTTAAGCAACGCTGGATTTAGTACATATAAGGCCCTGTGCTAGTTAAGTTATGAGTGTAAATAGATTAAATTTCATATTTCAATAAACAAAATACATTGCTGTATTTCAATTTAAATTGACTGGATTTTTCATTTTGAAGTGGGTAAAAATTACTGATTTTAGCACCATTTTTAGCAATCATGCATCACAATGTCATTTTCTTTATTAAAAAATCTTTCAAAAATAGAATGTACTTTTCACTTTCTAAAATTAGAGTTTATAGTATTGCATTACCAATTCCAGATGATAATCACAGATGGCTCAATATTTGAAAGGCTCTTTTCCCTTCAACTTTGGGAGTTTCCATTTACTCTGATAGACTCGAGGTATGTAAGTACTTCAGAGATACACACTGAAGATTGTATTGAACTGTTCATAACTTCAACATCAATTTTTTTTATCCTTCTGTAACATGTCCTCTTGATACATTTATTAATTGTTGTTTGTTTAAATTCCATGTTTTGTCTCTGTTTTTTTACCTTGTCGTATCTCTTACATTTTTCTACAAACTGAATGTTGACCACTTGATGACCCAAAACAGACTGCATAAATATGTTTTCTGCGCATAGGCTCCACGCATACATCCACTTTAACCAAAATAAAACAAACAATTTATTGAACAGTCAGAGCCACTCTCGCTCCAAAAGCCAAAACTTTAATTCAGAGCCAAACAAGCGGCTATATATTCTCTGATTCAAACAAACACAAGACAGACCAACTTGGCCGTCAACACCAGCAAGCTCAGAGACATGACACAAATCAGCCTTCATGTCAACACTGATGCACTGAGAGAGAAACACCACAAAAAATGACAGACATATTTGAAAGTCTCTTCCTCTTTTCCCTTTGATTTTGGAAGTAGCAAGACACATTGTCTTTCACTCTGATAGACATGAGGCATATAAGTACTTCAGGGACAGAGATTGAAGATTGTATTGAACTGTTCATAACGTCAACTTTGTATCTTTCTTTATCGTTCCGTAACATGTCTTGTTAATATATTTCTTAATTTTTGTTTGCTTGGATTCCATGTTTTGTCTCCTTTTTTATCCAGATTCACAGGAGTCTGCCAATTATGGTTTGAGAGACAAATGTACGAGAAGTCACAGAATGACAATACTTTCCATTCCTGCAACTATAGAAGCAAAGAAACATGTCCTTCTATACAGCAGTGAATGCTGGACAATCTCTGCAGAGATGAAGAAGAGACTTGAGGTGACAGAAATGTGGTTCTACAGAAGGATGCTGAGAATACTATGAACTGAACATGTGAGCAATGACAAAGTTTTTAGAGAAAATGGAAAAAAGACACTTATACATAGCATCAGAACGAGATAGTTGAAATTTCTAGGACATTGTTGTAGTATACCTACGGATGATAATGGGTATGTCCCCATTCACATAAATACAGTAGTAAATACTGTATGTTGATCTGCAGATTCCTTGTGGAATTCCCTTGACTCACTTCTAGCAGTTGACTACTTCTTCTATACACTGATGGCGAATCTTATATGTGTTGTTCTTGTCCTAAGTATTATCATTCATTACCAACCTTCGTTTAATTATTCTTTTCAGTAACCTTCCCTAGGTTACAACAGGCATATAATGGGGAAAGTGGGTTTGGAAAGTTTGACACCCACAGGACAGATTAAAGGCAAGAGGGACAGAGGAAAACAGAGATTGTGTAAATGGTTAGCAGAACAGGGATTAGGGGAGATTGCAAAAACATAAAATTTACTAAGAGCTAGCTACAAAGAACAAGAAATTGTAGGGAGCCATAGTGGCCAACGTCCTGAAGAAGAACAGATGTGAAAAAAATGGTGTCAGCCTAAATTGATGCCAGGAAGATATGCATTATAAGTTGTTCTAGATTAAGAATTTCAGACCAAGATGGAAGACATTTTTGGTGGGGAAGTACTGGTGATTACCAACTTTGCTACAAAAATACAGCAGCCATTAAACAACTACAAATATCTAACTACAACATCTGGTCCTGAATACACAACATTGGTTAAATCTATTATTAATTGGCAGCTTACGAAACAGCTCAGCAAACCAGCGAAAAGAAAACGACAAAAAACAACAGACATAAAGCAAGAGTATAATGAAAAATTAATAAATGCAACCTGTGGTATATATGAATATATTGATTTTTTTTTACATAAATAAATGAAAGAATATTTTATCTCCTAAGGAAACAATTTGTCAACATGGACATATTCATTCTCTTGACCTTTCAATTCCCTGTAGGTATGTAATGTTTTAATTGTACTTTCCAATATCCAGCCTATTAGTTGGTAGGCATCATATAATATTCAGGGCATTACTTTAGATTTAAATGATGATAATTCATTCCTGCATATATTCCATTTTCATTATATCTTCTTTTTATTCCTTATTTTATTTAAATTCCTATAATATTCATCCATAGATTCCATTTTCATTATATCTTCCAATGTCTAATCTATTAAATGGTAGACAGAATATTATAATATTCAGGGCATTATTTTAGATTTAAATGATGATAATCTATAATATTCTTCTTTTTATTCCTTACTTTATTCATTCCTGCATCCATAGATTCCATTTTCATTATATCTTCCAATGTCTAATCTATTAAATGGTAGACAGAATATTATAATATTCAGGGCATTATTTTAGATTTAAATGATGATAATCTATAATATTCTTCTTTTTATTCCTTACTTTATTCATTCCTGCATCCATAGATTCCATATATCTTCAATGTCTAATCTATTAAATGGTAGACAGGATATTATAATATTCAGGGCATTTTTAGATTTAGATTTAAATGATGATAAATGGTAGACAGGATATTATAATATTCTTCTTTAAATGATTCCTTACTATTATTCATTCCTTCATCCATAGATTCCACTTTCATTATATCTTTCAATGTCTAATCTATTAAATGGTAGACAGGATATTATAATATTCAGAGCCTTATTTTAGATTTAAATGATGATAATCTATAATATTCTTCTTTTTATTCCTTACTTTATTCATTCCTTCATCCATAGATTCCACTTTCATTATATCTTTCAATGTCTAATCTATTAAATGGTAGACAGGATATTATAATATTCAGAGCCTTATTTTAGATTTAAATGATGATAATCTATAATATTCTTCTTTTTATTCCTTACTTTATTCATGAGCAACCATTTTAGAGTAAATGGAAACAAAATAAAAACAGCATTAGAAATAGAGAGTTAAAACTTCTAAGGCACATAATGAGGAAAGAGGGCTTAGAAAATTTGACACTCATGGGAGCTATTGAAGACAAGAGAGACAGAGAAAGACAGTGCATAATCTACCTAATGAGCTTGTGTAAATGGATGGCAGGACAGGGATGAGGAGAGATTGCAAAAAGACAAACTTTTCTAATAGCTACAAAGCACAGAAAATTGTGGAGACCTATGAGGGCTACTGTCTTGAATATTCTTAATATTTTGCTTAACTTTTGGAAAGCATTTTTTGCTAACACATTGACACTTTCAGTGTCGCACTATCTGCCTTCATTAAAACACTAATTTTTGGACTTGTTTGACTTTGGTATCTCTAATTTTTAATTTGTATCTTGGATTTGATAGAAAGCTGAGTTTAAATCCCAGTCAAATCCATTATATTCATTTACATGCTAATACCCTTGGGAAATGTATGACTCCTCTTCTTCTCCCCTCCAGCTATGGGTAAATAGCAGGACATATTGCGTTCTGTAGCTTTGGATGACAACTGGCCTACTGCAAAAAGAAATGGCAACCTACTGCGAGAAAAAAATCTGCCTCATCAATCATGCATCAAAAGATACATGATCACCTAAGCGTGTATCACGCATGGTACATAACTGACTGATATTCATTTACATCCTAATACCCTTGGGAAAGGTATGAATCCTCTTCTTCTCCCCCCCAGCTATGGGTAAATAGCAGAATAGACTGGGTTCTATAGCTTTGGATGGCAACTGGTCTAGTGCAAAAAGAAATCGCAACCTACTGCGGGAAAAAAAATCTGCCACATTAGTTATGTATCGAAAGATACATGACTCTAAGCGTGTATCATGCATGGCACATATCTGACTGATCTTGGGCTCTTCATTTTGCTG